>JADRCD010159677.1:0-11168 GCA_019843815.1 Montemys delectorum | reverse complement strand
TGTGTGTGTGTGTGTGTGTGTGTGTGTGTGTGTGTGTGTGTGTGTGTGTCTTTTGAGTCATGACCTTTACAGGACTCAAATTTATTTCAATAAATTTAAACAGATTCAACTAGAACATGGGGTTTTTTGAAAATAGAGCCTCCACCCAGGCTTTGTAGTCCACTGTTGCCCTTCGTGAAACACCTCTTGCTTCTCCCGTTATTTAAGAAGTTATTTAATAATTTAGTACCAAATCTAATCAAGTTCAAAAACTTCATTATACATAAATGTACCCTTCTGGTTTCAATGAATAGACTTTAGATACAAACATCATTTCTAACTACCACCCTGCCTCCCCCCCACCGCCCCATTCTTTTTGAAAAGAAATGTGTACGAGAAACACAGGACAGGAGAACAGGACTGAACTATATCATGATTAGCCATTCCTCCTGGAAGGCTGTTGTCTGACAGTCTTGGCTGATGAAGCTTGAGGAAGCACTTGTGTACTTCCTACGTATCCCTCCGTTGTGGCAAGATCAGCTTCAGAACCACGCTGAAGCAAGGTTGTGGGGCTTCCCCATGTTTTTTTCAAATTTTACTTAGTTCTCTCACTGCTGCCTCTCTTGGTTCTACCATATCTATTCAGTCAACTTTGTTTTTTGTAGTGTTTTTAAGTTTACATTTACTTGGTCCTGTTTGCCTTTTGAAGGCCCCCTTAATTCACGTTTGATCCCTTCTTGGGTCTCTGGTTCTCACTCCTCACTAGCCCGTGTGGTTCCCCTCCCTTACAGAAGGCAAGGGAGGCTTAAGCAGACACAAGGAACAACAAAGAGCAGAGTGCAAGAAGCCCAAACTGGTAGTTATCATCTATGAGCAACTTAACAAAGATACTGGCTTCAGTGACCAGAAGTGGCAGTTCACACAATCTTCAAGCCTCCGAGGAAAGAGACCTCCAACACGGTGCCTGCTTTTGTCTGTGCTTAGGGTTTAGCTAGGGGGACAAAACAATCTTCGCCAGCAGCATAGAACCAATGTGCTTAAGATGTTAGTTGGAAATCTGTAGAAAATGGAAAATATTTCCAAATATATGTGAATAAATAAATGGTGGTGACAGGAAGGACTATGCACAAGGACAGTGCAGCTGTCTTAACATTTCTTTGAGTTTGAAAAAACAAATCTTATACAATATATTGTATATATTACATAATATATTAAATTAAACTATATAGTAAAATATGTATTATATTTCATATGTACTAAATGTAATATCATATAGATGTGCATTTTGAGTGTGAAGCACCCCCTTATGCTCATGTAATTGAACATTACTGGGTCCCCAGTTGGTGGTGCTGTTCTGAGCAATGGAGGAAAAGGCTGCTGATGTGTAGGTCTTAGGGATTCTAGGCTCCTGCTTCCAGCCTGTTATCTCTCTCGGGGTTCCTGCCTACACAGTCACACATCTTAACCAGTCTTCTCATCTACTGTTGCCCATGGGGGTGCCTCTTGCTTCATGCTTTTTCAATGATGATGGAATGATGGTCTTTCAAATCTGTGGACCAAAATAAGTCCTCCTGTAACTTATTTCTTGTCAAGTATTTGATCACAGTGACAAGAAACAAGAACGAAATGTATATACATAATATTTTAATATAATATTATGTAATTCATAACTATGGGCAATTTTATAGTAAACTTTTTCTTATACAAAGTTAATTTTATGACAGGAGATTATATCAAGTTCTTACATGAGAAACTTGATTATAAGTTAATGCATGTGTTTGAGCACAGTTTGATGAGATAAAACATACTATCCATTAGAGGGGAATCTGGAGTGGAGGTGACCAAAGGGTGATCTTTAGCTTATGGTTTCTAAGGTCAAAGGTCAGGCTAGAACAGTCAAGGTAAAAAAAATTGGAAAAACATAAGTCCAAGGGACTGGTATTTATTCTGAGCAGATTGGAGGAGTTTGCAAGTATACTTCTGGGTAGGGAGCATCGGAAGCGTTGAGGTCACTGAGGTCATTACCGTTGTCAATACCATGGTCTATAGTGCTAATCGAGATTATGAAGCAGCCTTGGACGGTTAAGGGTTTGTCTTCTCTAAGATTTCTCCAAGTCACTACTCATGTGTCCCCTGTCCTGGCTGTTTTTAGTTTAATTATCCCATACATCTTCTGCAGTAAGGCCAATATGTGCATGATTCTTCTAAGTTGTGTATTTCACGAAAATTCTCCCACTTTTTTTTCTTTAAAACTTAATGATTACCCAACGTCTCCCAAGTTAACTCCTGACTTCTTTTCAGGTCCATTGCCACACAAAGCATGACACAGTAACACCACGGTTGTCATCTGCAAACTTCATGCTTAAGAACTGGGTATGCTTAAATACTCATGTTTGAAGCAAGTTTATGGTTTGTGTTGGGTCACCAGCCAAGAGCTGGGTATGCCTAAATCCTGCTTCTTCTCCAGCTGTTATCTACCATGACGGTCTCTCTCTTCCAAGTGCTGCCAGCTTTCCAGTCTGCCTGTGGTCTCTGAATGGACCATTTCTTCCCTGATGTAAGCATAGCTTCCTGCCTAGCTTCATATTCCCATCCAAAGAAATTTACATCTTTCATCCAAATTTGGACAGTGCCTTTTATTTTAGGGAGCCACATAGGGTTGTTTATCTCTTCTTATTGTTTGTGATTCACCATCTTAATTCTGTTAATGGGCTCAGACTGATAGAATTACATACAGAAAGAAGTACAGACTTTTTATAATGGTAGATATAAACAAGAGATGCAAGATGGTGGCACAAAATATTAGCCAAATATTATACTAAAATGAGCTTTCATAACCACTTTATTTTATTATTTTTTTCAAATTAAAAATTCATATTATTTTGAGAATTTTATATGTGGCTACTATCTCACACTACCTCCATTGCTCTCTTATGACCCTTAACTCCTCTTGTGTGCCCCCCACTTTCTCTCAAATTCATAACCTCTTCCGTAATTATATAATTATTGTCACACACATGTTTATTCATGCATAAATACAATCTGTGAGCCTATTTAAAAATTGCTCCCATGTGCATGTGTTTAGGGATTACCACTTAAGATTAGATACCCCATCAGTGTGGCCTTGTCCCTGGAAAAGACTGACTGTCCTCTCAGTGCTTATTGTCTGTGGCTCTTCATCTAGGGGTGGCCTTAAATGACTTCCCCTGCCCATCTTGCAGGTTGCTCCAGCCACTTTCAAAGCATTGCTTCTAGTTTGTCCTTAGCTCATCTATATCCACGAGTGCTTATTGAAGAAAATGCTTTGGGATGAGTCATCCGTTTCTATTGCAAAGTAGCATCCTGAGATCTGCTGCTTGCTGGTTGTCACAGTGTTTAGTGGTAGACAAGAGTAGGCTGTATGTGCCTAACGATACCCAGCACAAGCTTGCTGGGGTCTGGCTTTCATGGTCTGGCTTTGGACAGCGAGAGAACCATGCTTAGGGACGGATGGCTCCAAAACCTGTATTTTTCCACAGATATAAAGATCTTCTATTAAAAAATAACTATTGAGAAAAACTATTTTCTCAGTCGGTCAAAGAAGGATTTAGTTATTGGTTCTTAAGAATTAGATCTGGGTTGGCACTAATTAGCACAATTTTGTATGAGCATATAAATAGCTCTTGGTTATAAGACCAAGGAGCAAAGTTAACTTCAAATATCACTGTCAACAAAGCTGGATTAGCTCAGAGTTATACACCTACCTGATGTTCTATTTCAGAATTTGATTCGAGGTCAAGTGTGAAATGGGGCCCCTGTCACTTGGATCTTATGCAATGACACCATGCATTCCTCTATCCAAATATTTAATTATTCAAGTTTCCATCCATTTATTTATTTACTTGTTATCCTCTTACCCAACAACCCGATCGTCAATCCCATAATTCCCTTTTCCAATAAATCTTATGTAAGTTCTATCCAGTACAAAGTTTTCTCCTTATTGGGAGGATTTTAAGAGCAAATAAGTCTCTATTTCTTCTTAAAGTGTTCAAAGCCTGATTTATTTAGTTCTTCTATTTATTTTTACTTATATCCATTGGTGTTTTGTGTCCACTGTATGTCTACACACTGTATGCATGCCTGTTGCCTCTGAGGCCAGAAGAAGGTGTCAGATCTCCTAGAACTGAAGCTATGGACTGGTTGTGAGTTGCCATGGGGATGCTGGGAATTAAACTGGAGTCCTTTGGAGAAAGTAGCGCTCCTAACTGTTGAGCCATCTCTCCGACTTCTTTTTGTTCTTGTGCTTGGGTTTTGCTTTTTGAAACAGGGTTTCACTGCATTGCCCAGGCTGGTCTTGGTATTGTGATCACCTTGCCCCAGCCTCCCGAGAGCTAGAAATTATCAGCATGGACAAATACCCCAGCGTCTCTGAAAATATGTCTTGGATCATTATGATTAGGACCTCCAGGCAGTGAGAGATGAGAGTCGAAGGAAAGAGCGTGCACGCCCCACACTGGGAAAGCATGGAGACTAGAGGGGCCAGTGGGGCTTGTGAGAAGGTTGGTTAGAGTATGTAGAGGGGAGAATGCTGGCCAAGGTTGAGACGGTGGTTTGGATAAAGGAGTAGACACCCTTCATGACAATGAGAGGTGCTGAGAAAGTCTGTGATTTCTGAGTAGGGCAAATGATACGAACTTGGACTGTCCTTTAGAAGGTCAATAGAGGTTGTTTTGGAAGAGAGAGACTGAGGAGATGAGAGACACAGATCATTCCAAGGTAGTTATTCAGATTTGGGTTGCTTCCAACCCTCAGACTGTTGCCATAGTGAAGCTAGGGGGCTTCCCAGCTAAAACTACTCAGTCCTGTTCACATTTCAGGGGCAAAAAAGAGAAGCTGCATTTGTATTGCTTTCGTTTTTTTTAGTTCGCATTCAATGCTGACTTTTTCCTAATTGTTGAGAAGATTAATTTATATACTCGGATTGTTTTTAACCTGGTGCTTTAGTACAGTGACCTGAAAAGACTTGGGTGGTAGAGTGAGGAGGAAAGACACAGGTGTGTTCTAGTTTAAGAGTGGGGGAAGGGTAGGCCCCCCTTTTCACTAAAATTAAGGAAACCTAAAACGAATCTACTGTCCTTGTACATAGTAGTTGTAATATCTTTTATATAATTAGTATGCAAGTACCTATTTATCTCTATGAGACAGCCTGCTCTAAAGCACAGTGCTCAGGGTACAGAATGCTAAAGCAGAGGTTTCTGTAATTCTCAAGGTCACCATCTTAAAATTAAACATGATCATGCAAAGTAGGGAATGAAAGATTCTTTTATCGGAGTGCCTAGTGTGTAGAGTTGTTAAGTTGGGGCTAAATAACTATCTTTGTGCTTTACAAAGCAGACCAAGATAGCTGTTACACATATTCATAAGCTCAGTGTGTTGTATGAGTGAATTCATTCTGGTTTTATGGATAGGGTGCACCGGAGAAGTGGAGTGGTTTCTTTAGCTTCAGAAGTCTCTTAGAGCCACGAAACCATCATTCCTGCAGAGCTTCACTGAAACTTACACATCAGAGCCTCTCTGTAGCAATGCTGTTTGTCACTAGATTTTTAAACTGCCCCCTGGGGGGTGGGGGTTGTGGAAATGTGTATTTCCTCATATATGAAGCTCTGCCTATGTTACATGCTACTCGCCCCTCCCCAACTTCCTGATGTACTAAAACATTTGGTTTATGCAAGATTCTGATATATTCTGAATGTTTTATAAGCTCAACAGGTCAACTGAAAATATATTGGAATCAGAAATATTTTTAACCACCTCCATTTCTTTTCTACAAAATTCTGTCTTAGTTTTTACACACATACATGCCCTTTAAGGAATACGAATTTTAGTTATAACAAAACAGACATCCAGATGACATCCTAGCACACACACATATACACGTTACACACTCAGTTGTACAAAGGCCAAGACATACTCTGAGGAAAAGACCAAGTTGCCCCAGAGATAACCTGTTAAGACATGTGAATGCATTGGAGAGAAACCAGGAAGCCTGCACCAGGCAGAGGGGATTTCTCTTCTTGGAAACAGGGAGAAAAGAATAAAATTTGGCACTTTCTCAGCGTGGCAGCTGTGCCTGTCTCCACAAGAAAACACCATTAAGCAATTTGCAAATTCTTGTTATATAATTACTCTTCACTTAAGGTGACTATTGTGTTCTGTCCCTCATTATGAATATCTTGTGGTTTGATTTTTGGCATATTTAATCCTGTTCAAAACCAAATTAAACTCCTAAAGCATATGCTACTGTAAAGCTTGAATCACAGGCTTCTGTGATATTTTGCAGAAAGGTTGTCTGGAAAAAGAAAAACTCAAAGCAGAGAGCTAAATCTACTATATATGCCTACCATGAAGCTGGAGGGATTTTTGGACCATCACTACATAAGCACAGCATGGGAGTGAGTGTCACATTCAAAGGACTAATGATGACATCACTCATGGCCTCCCCTCTTGGCAGATTTGGCTAGATGGAAGCCTTCTTGCTTCCCTAGAAAATCAGACAATAATAGCTTTGGTTAATCCCAAACTGTACAGGAGGTACATCAGAAGTGGGAGCTATTGAGGAATAGTCTACCTGGTGGCTCTTTCTCATCGACGGCACATTTGTGGCCTAAGTGAGGCTGTCTGAAGGCTTGGTTATGATACAGTGCACTAATTTTAAAGATATGACCATAATCTCTAAGAAAAGGTATATTTTTCCAAACATGAATAGTTTAACTTAAAGTTTCAGTGAATTATTTCCCATTACACTGTTATTTTTACCCCCTTTTGATCTTCATGAAATTTTATTTAAGAGTCTTATTAAGCTGTCTAATTCTTTCAATGAAGTAGAGTGTTTTTATTGCCATTTTTGCATCCATGATGCCTTGGGCTATACTAGTTTCTAGTCATGTTCTTCTCTGTTCGAGAAACAAAGCACACACAATTTTTATATGCTGCTGTGTGGTCAGGATCATGCAAGGATGATTTAATTTCATTACACTTTGTAGGTACCATTAGCTGACCTTCATCATTTCCTATTAGTATTTGTATATTTGGCCTTAATCTTTGTGTAAAATTGCCTCAGATTGTCAAATAGTTTATTTCTAAAACACAATATTAACAATAATATTTACACATACTCAAACCACTGTGAGTTTTACTTAACACCTACTCCAAAGATTGATTAAATGTGTTAACATGTATAAACTGCTTGATGTTGCTTAGGGATTTACTAAGTGGCTGCTTTTGTTATTCTGTCCTAAAAGTCTTGGGGCTGGCAAAGGGAGGAGGAGACAAATGTAGCATATTAGATTCTTGCGTTTAGTCTATTCTCTCCACAAACATCATGCATACCTTGTGGCAAGGAAAGCCAAGTCCACTCTATCCCCAAATACACACATTTCAGAGGAGATTCATCTCATATAGCCTGTGTTGGTTTTGAACTCACAGTGTATCCAAGGATGAACCTCTTGATTTCTGACTCTCTTGTCTCCAACTCCAAGCACGGGGGCCACAGGCTGCCCACTTCCTCCTATGGAATCTAACACAGGCTTTCTGCTTCCTTATCCTATGGACTAGGTCAGCTCTCTACCAACTACGCTATGTCCTCATCCAAAGGTCCCTTTGGTAGGAAGAATTTATCTCTCTGAAAAGTTATTACAGTTTGTCAGACAAACATAGCATATATTTGCATCACAGAGGTACTATTTGATCATTAGTGTTTGGCTGAATTAAAATGTAGTTAGCGTTCAAGTGAATAAAATTAAATCAAAGTAGTCTCAGGGTTCAGTGTGTTTCTCACTGAAGGGTAACATTTTTCTTCTGCTCATCAAAGGTTAAAAAATCGGACTTTATTAAAATGTTAGTCTTCAGAAAGAATTCTAGAACATGTGCTTTCTCTTGGAGTGTCAGATGGTGTTTTGTTGCCTTGGTAACATGTCCAGATGTGACATACACCTGAGTGTAAGTATAGTATACTTAATTATGCTCAACAAACTCAGAGTACGGTAATTAGTGCTTGCTGCATCAGCTTCCCAGTCTGTGAGCAGCAGGGACTGTATTGAATTTTTTACGAGTAGTAGTTAAGGCTACAAGGGGGGTCTATGGCACAGCAGCAATGTGTTCCTAAACCATTCAATCTGTCTGTCTGTCTGTCTGTCTGTCTGTCTGTCTGTCTGTCTGTCTGTCTCTGTCTCGTGTGTGTGTGTGTGTGTGTGTGTGTGTGTGTGTGTGTGTGTGTGTATACCTGTCATAACATGTTTATGTTGCTATAACAAAATTATTGGACTGGGTAGTGTATAGGCAATAGAAATTCATTGCTCACAGTCCTGGATATTTTGGAGTTCAAGGTCAAGACACTAGATGATCCAGTGTTCTCTGAATATACTGCTTTATTGCTGCCCCTTCTATGACAGATGGGGCAAAAATGTCCCCTTAGGATGTCTTTAATCCCATTCATGAGGCCAAGTAATCTCCTGAAGGCCTCAACTTTTGATACCAGCACATTGGCATTATGAATTTTAAGGCATGGATTTAGGAAGGACAGAAGCACCCTGACTATGGCAATAACTGTTTGCATCAATTTTTACTTTCGGATATTAACTTTGTATTTTCTAGTATCTACTGTTATATGGAGCAAAGGGGACTATTGTGGGAAGAATAAATTGCTATAGTATTACATAGTAAAAAGAACAATAAGCCCTTGTGTTTGTTACATATTTTAAAAATTTTCATATTAAGAAGATTAAATAGGGGCCAGAAAGAAGACTTGGTGGTTAAGAGTACATTCAATTCTTGGAGAGGATCCACCTGTGGGTCTCAGCATGTATATCTGGCAGCTCACAACATCTGGAACTCTAACTCCAGGGTAATCTGATGTCTCTGGCCTCTGGACATGTGGTCTTATTCTCTCATACAGACACAGACACACATGCACCCACAAATTGCAAAAAGATTTAAAATAGATTAAATATGGTTTATTAAAGAAATAAATACCAAATAAATAAAAAAGTGTGTATTTAATATTATATTAATTATTTAACATAATTATATAATATTATATATCATGTTAATATATAATAGTATTAACAAAAGAGACAGATTTCTTTTTAGCTATGTGATGAATGAGTTAATTGTATCTTGGGTTGATAAAATAGATGACAAGTGAATCTGCAAATGTTGTGTGTGCTTCCATATTGGGGGGAAGACTCAAATATGTCTTTTCTCAAAGGTTTTCCCAAAAGTAGATAAATTCCACTGTCAATGTAATTGAACTGAACTTGGAGTCTTGGGTACAGATCTTGGTCCAAATCTTCCTTGTTTAGTATCTGTGTGTTCTTCGACATGCCAATTTGTCCAATAATCCATCAATTTTCTTACATGATTGAAGACCACAGATTCTCTTCTACAGGATGGTTGGGATGAGCTCAGTAACTGTTGACCCCACTTATTACTCCTACTGGTTTGGGTTTCAGGAGAGTGAAGGTACAGAGCGTACAGGCTTCTTCTTTGCACCTACTTTTCTCATTAGAAAGGATAGAGGCCAGCTGCATTCAACCTTAGACAAGAACACTCTGGAAGTTGCCTCCTGTTCACACCTACTCTGAGATTCTTTTCTTCCTGCAGGGACCAAGTTACAGTCTTAAATGTCTCTCTTGCAGCTCATTCCAAAGCACTGGCTACAAAAAGAAGGTAGATGCTGTGTCCCTTCCCCTTCAGCTCTGGGACTTGCTTGGGGCACAAAAACCATCCCCTCAGCACTGATGCTCTTTCCTGGGGAGCTTGGAAGGATTTCCAGGCAGTAGTTGCTTGTTGACTTCAACATCTGCACGAAGGGTGTGTCTGTATCCCAGCAGAAGGAGTAAAGATATGTGTTCTGTCTGCATTCCTGCTGAGTCACACAGACCTAGAAGGTCTTTGGATGTGATCCTCGCCAGAGCTGCAATATTGCTGGATTTGACTTGAACATGTTTTTAAGTCAAAGATGATTCAGTTGTCTTACCTAGCAGTCACACTGGAAAAATCAAGCGTATATAGCCACAGAGACCTTCAGTTAGAGGTGATGGTTCAGAATCCCACCTTCTTTTCATGTGAATAAAGTGCTTGAGTGAATTACTTAAGTTTCTAAATTGGCTACAGAGTTAGAATCAAAATTTGAGCTACTTGACCTCACAATTGAATATCATTTTAGTTCTGTTTTCAATGTTTGCTCATGAAGACTGTGTCCTTGGGAATGGATGGCCCTAGGAAACAGTAGGTTTGAAGAATCTATGCAAGTTCTGACTACAGATTGGATAGCGAGGTAGGAATGTGACTGGGAATTCAGTCATCAGCTGGGATGCTGAATTATATGATCTGCAAGATATCTTCTGGCCCTAGATCCTTAGGTTCATTTTTTATTACATTAGTCAAGAATATAATTTCTTAAATGTGAAATTCCAGGAAGTAAGTACCAGGTCTGGGGCTCATTGAAATTAGACATTTAAGACTTTAAAATAACATTCAGTTTAATTAACGTATGTTTGGTTTCCATGAAATGTATTTAGAACTCTGGTTATGGTCATAAGTGATCAGAATAAGGTGAAAGTGATGAAATTTAGAGAAGAGAAACTATAAATATTTAATACTTTCAAGTTAAAGAGCTGATAGATGCATGGCCAGACCCTAAAATTACTTTCTGGTAAAGAAAAAAAAGTATTCGTATTTACCTCTCACTTCCAAAGCATCTATGGGGCAGCTGACTATTAAAAAGAATTTCTGAATATGAGATTTAAGAATCACACATCTGTCCATTTTGAACACAATGAATGTTAAGTAGATTTTCAAGTTAGTGTGTGTGTGTGTGTGTGTGTGTGTGTCTCATGGATATGGAAGGGATGTTCTTATTGAGCCCTGAAAACCATAGTGAGCTTCTCTTGTGTCCCATCTTCCCCCTTGCAGAGCTTTAAATCTAACTTCTGCCCATACTATTGTTCAGAAAAAACTGGCCATATTGTGCTGATTGCTATTAAATTAAAGCAGAAAGGGAGAGACACAAATGTGGAAATCCATATTGCCAGCAGGGATACCACCATCTTTTATTTTGCATTTGGGGAGGGTCAGAAAGTCATGACAGGCATCTGACCCCTGATAACCTCTTTGATGCTTCTGTGTGCAGCTTTTTTTTCTGGGGGGGG
>JADRCD010159669.1:0-10774 GCA_019843815.1 Montemys delectorum | reverse complement strand
ACCCTGCTAACCTCTTTATCACCTTTCTACTTTCCAACTAGTCCTCCTAATGTTTTTATATCCTCCCTAATCATTATATCTAGTCAGAATCAGACACTAGAGCTGTTTACACAAGTATAGCCACATTTTCTAGTAACCTCAACACTGAAGAAAACCTCTGTCTGTCTGTCTATCTGTCTCTCTCTCTCTCTCTCTCTCTCTCTCTCTCTCTCTCTCTCTCTTTCTGCATTTCTGTGTCACTCTTCCTCTGTCTCTCTGTGTCTCTGTCTCTCTGTCTCTGTCTCTCTGTCTTCTCTCTCTCTTTCTCTCTCTCTCTCTTTTCTCTCTGTCTCTCCCTCTCCAAGCCAGCATACAATGCTTACCTGTTTTAGGGAGAAATGGAAACTGATATCCCTTCTCCACCAGGACAAGATTTTGGTTGACTCAGTGCTAGAAGGTTTTAAGCAGGGTAGCACAGCTCCCCAGAATTTGTAAGTGCAGTCTGTAGTCACTGTCTTTAGCTCAGCAGTTCTCTTTAGAGAGCCAGCTCAAAAACCTGCTGTGAAACCAGTGTTACCCAAGGCAAGACATGCATCCAAGTCCTGCAGCCTGCAGAGGACTGGCAGAGTGCAAGGATGAATGTTTGCAAGCTCCCTGTAAATTCAATTGATCTCCATCTGTCCCTTCATTAGCCTGTAGCTTTCATGACTCTCTTCCTAGTACCAGGATTCAGCTGCCCCTCAGTCTACTAGCTGTTTTGATGCTCCTAAACTACACTTCTTCCCTAAGCCTGATGAGTTCTGCTGTGGAGTCAAGATGAAGGCAAGCAATATAAAAATAACAGCATCATGGAGCCCAATTCTCCATGACCTACTTACTTATGTTGGTCCATCACTTAGCAATGTGAGACATTCAACTCTACTGAGTTTCTCCAAATGAAGCAACTGGTGAATGTGACTTATAGGCTCCCAGCAATCCTTAGGAACTCTCTCTTTGTCAGTCTTATCATGAACCTTATCCCAGATCTAGAGTACCAATTCTGACTTGACTATTAGGTGTATGTATAGTACAGAAAACAGAGGCTGCTGAATCACTCTTTAGGGAAACTTCCCTACTTGCCATTTTTATGCTCGTACATTGCCAATGTTGCCAATTTGACATAATCAAGAATCACCTGGGAGATGGATCTCTAAGCCCTCCTTGGAAGACAATCTTGATTATATCAATTGAGGTGGGGAAAGAGGACCTGTCCAGTGGGTGGGGTCATTTCTTACCTGAGAACAGGATTCTGTAACTGGGAAAAAAAGAACTGGCTATTGGTGTGTATTCATTGTACTTGGTTTTCTGCCTACAGATATGATATGAACAGCTGCCTTAAGTTCATACCTTCATTTCTCTGCAGTGACGGCCCATGCCCTTGATTGTGAATTAGAATAAACTTTTTCTCCCTGAACTCTACTTTGTCAGAGAATTCTATCACAGCAACAGGAAAAGAAAGTAAGATAGCATGTACATGATTAAAATCAGGTAAATCCCAAGAAATGACATTTATAGTAACAAAGGTTTCTATAACCCAATCTATCAATCCAAACAGAAAACCACCCTCAATCCCCACCACCCCCATTTTCTAGCTTCCCCTGATGTACCCACAAAACAAAGACATAGGCTATAAGCAGGAATTTTGCACAAATCTTATTCAAGCCTTGCTGTTCTCTGTAACAAATCCATACTGTATCTTGGCACCTCCACTTCTGAAAAAAAGCCCACATGACATCACTATTTGGGTATTTCTTCATTTCTTTGACCAGGGTGCCACACACCTAGAAACACTATCATCTTCATGAAATCAGTATGCATACTTTTGAGAGTGAATCACTATGGGGTCTGTTTACATTACCTCTAAGAAGGAGGGGAAAGGAAGGTCATTGGACTCTTAATGTAGCTTCACTACTGCCACTCATTTGTACGAAAAATTGCCCTAATTAAATTTAGATGAGTAGGACTAGAGTACGCAGGTTGGGATACAATAGGAAAAGAAGGTTCTACCAATGTGGCTGTGGGAAAGAAAGACAGTATCCATGCTGGGAAAAGACTCTTCAGCATGGCTACTTTTGTGGTTCCCCATAACATTTTGAGTAACCTCTTACCTCTAATATGAGCTGGTTTGTTTTGACTGCAATTTTGATGCAACCCAATAGACAGTAAAAGAAGGAATCTCAGTTGAGGGGTTGCCTGGATCAAGTTTGTCTGAAGGAGGACATAGTCCACTGTAGATGTCAGTTATAGAAGAAAGCAAGCTGAGCAAGAGTCAGAAGGAGCAAACTACTAAGCAAACGTCTCCAAACTTTCTTTTTCAAGTTCTGACCTTGAGTTCCTGTAGCATGACAGTAATTCTTCCCTTGCCATGTTGGCTTTGCTCATAGTGCTTATTACAGCTACAGGAACCAAACCAGAAAAAAAAGTAAGCCCAATAAACTAACTGGTTTCCTAGAATGAACAGATGTTGTTCACATCTCTTCCAGATAAGAAAAGCACTCAGCTAAAAAGCAAACACGGATGGATACCTAATGACACCCCTCTTCTCCTATCTTCAGGTCTCTCTCTATCTTCTTTTGACACCCTTACTGCACGGCAGACTTGGAATGACCACCCACCTAGGCAATTCCCCAGTGTCCATCATTGTTTATATTTATCTTCTCTCCTCCCTATTGCATGTTTTCCAGGTAGCTGGAATATTTATGCTCCTTGGTAGTAGTTGAAGCCAGTGCCCTTGTGAGAGGAAGCTGAAATTATTCTTAAATCATGGCTGTGAATATGATTTTACAAAGACAAAATGCCTAGTACCAGTGTGACATAGAGCCTTCATCTTTCCAAATATTCTGTGCATCCTTCAATGTCCAGACTCATTTAAATTGGGATTGGGAAAACTCATGCTGACGGTGGGTGGCACCTTTCCATGAGCTCTTGTCCTGAAATGAATAAGAAGTAGGAAGCCAGATGGGTACCAGGATCCACACTTCTCTGTCTTCTGACCAGCTGTCATGTGACCAGCTGTCTCATGCTCCTGCAGTCCTGCCTGCCATGCCGTGGTAGTCTGTAACTCAGAACTGGAAATAAGTTTCTCATTCCTTAAATTGGCGTGGTCAGGTATTTGCCTTACACTGAGACAGTCACTAATACACTCTGTCTCATAGGGCTATAGTGTTAGAAACCGTATGTGCTCCAACGGAACTCTAAGAAACGGAACTTAGATTTAAGTTGTAGCATGAGCAATTTTTGCTGAATAGTTAAACTAGAACTGGTATCAGAAAGTGAGTTGCTACTACATGGAGAAAAGAATAGAAAAATTATAGGTGATTATGTGTGGATATCTTGGAATAATATGTTTTCTGGATGGGTGGGAGCAGTTGGTTGTTAGAAGTTGGGAAGATAGGGACCTACATTCACTAGTACAGAATGCTGAGAGAAAATATGCATATGAAAGTTTAGTGAACAAATCAAGTGAAGGACTAGAAAAGTCAGAGCATACAAAGAGGAACTGGGAGAACCAATGTGATCTTTTTTGGGGGGGGGCAGGGAGAGTAGGATGTATCTTGCTCGTGTAAACTAGATTTTTCTGTTGTTCTACAAAGTAAGTAGGGTTTACAAAACTTTGAGTTATTACTTTCAGATCAGAAAACAAAACCCAGAGTTAGGGAAATCCACTCAGTTTAATGGCCCAATTGAATTTCCATCTTATCTCATCTACTTTTGCACATAAGTTATTCACATCCAAGTGAAGAGGGTTTGGTATAGGTGGGAGATGTGGAAGCAGAACAAAGAAGAGTCTCTGTCTAATTTGAAGTAATACCACTTGTAATAACAGTAAAAACAACAAAAAAAAAAATCAAGCTGTAGCAAGCAGCACTGGCTTGTTCCATAGCCTCTCCTTTATGGGATGGACACCATGCCTCCATTAGCTATGTTGTTCATGTTTTACTTTTGTGTCCCAGATATCAATGTATATATATGGAGTTGGGGAGGCGAGATGACATTAGTTTTATTATTTACTTATTTATAAGTTCAAGATCTTTTGTTCAAAAGGAGCCACATGCAGTTTCTGGAAAGGCTACCGTGCACTTGGTCTTAGAAATAGATGTGGTAATGATGGGACTTCAGAGTGTGTTCACAAGGAATGGATGACAATTCCAGGGAGTATGGTGGTAACAGAAAGGGAAGAGCAAGTGGTAATGCGTGTGCATGGGAACAGGGTAGATATTTAGTGACTGGTGGCACAAGCAGTGTTTCTTACCACTATACATCCTGCATTGTCCTTAGCAATAGAAGGGAGGCTGGTTGGGTGGCTGTCCTTTCTGAATGTGCCTTTTATATGGTTCTTGAGCAGTGGAGAACAGGTGTGTCCTCCATTTTGGATCTATTTTTCCCACCATGTCAAAGCTGTGTCTGCTTCTTCTGTGTGTCAGGGTAGAAGGTATTCTAGCCCCCAATTATATCTTAGTGAATGTGATTTTAAAAAATATGGCATTAGGTCACCAGTGTTTCCAGGGTGTTTTTCTTTTATTCTCTCTATTTTTGTTTTCCTTCCTTTTTATATGTGTGTTTGCATCTATTAGGGCTCTGGTGTGTGTAGAGGGGTACACATTTATATACATGTCTGTAGAAGATTAATGTAAATTGTAGGGTGTTTTCTTCAATGGCTTTTCATCTTATTTATTAAGGCAGAAAAAACAGGAATTTGTCATTGTGGCTAGTAATGCTAACCAGCCTTCTCAGGTGTTTTCTGGTCTCTGCCTTCCACAAGATGAGATAACAAGAGAACTCATTTTCCCACATGACTTTTATATGATTTCTGATGATTCAAATTTACATCTTCACATGTACTTGGCAAATGTTTTGCCCACAAAACCATCTTCACAGCCTCTCAAGAATATTTTTCTGTTGTGACTAGATAATGTTGACTACCTTGATCAGCTGCAAGAAAAGTAAAACAGCATTAACATTCTAATCCATCAAATAGCATTTGATATGACATGGAAAGAACTAGAAAAATCATGTGTGGAATACCAAATGAGGATGGCCCAACCAAAGAAATGAAGAGGCCAGTGTGTATCAGCTCTTAAGACTTTTTATTTTCATTGCTGTGTTCACACCCAGCAAGCACAAGCTTCAAGGCTGTGCTGCACCCACCATACTCAAGAAATATGTTTTGAATATATGAATATATTATGAAACATGATCTATTGTTTACAAATTCTACTTAACTTAGCAACCAAAGAATGACTTGTGATTGTAAGAGGGAAAATGATCTCATTTCTGAAATAACAATGCAATGTGACTTTTTCGTGTAATCAAACTCACGAGGCTGGAACTGATTTCTCCACACCAGGGCCCTGAGCTCTGCCTACTTTCTACCTCATGTAAGGGACCCACTCACCCACTATACATTTGAAATCTGAGAGATAAGATGTCTTCATCAACAACAAAATAATTCAGAGTCTGAAGAAATGGCTTAGTCACTAAGGTGCATATCTTCACGTGAAGATGTGAAGTGGATCCCTATAACCCATGTAAGAAAGTCAGGTATAGTGATATGCTCCTGTGCTCCCCACTAAGGAAGCAGAGACAGGTGACCCTGCCACACACTGACCAGCCATCACAGTGGACTTGGAGAGCTCACAGACAGTGAGAGGCCTGAAAAGACAGGAGATGTTCCATCATGTTTTGAACAAGGAGTCATCTAGGTCCACATTGGAGTTGTAGTAAAAGAGAAATTATTGGTTCATAATAACAAAATAGGCTTCTTGAATTATTTCAATTCATTCTAAAAACATCTAAGAGCTGCTCACAGTAAGGTAGTTTGCCTAAGTAATGAAACTTAAGGTCTCTAAGTTTGCCTCTCACACATCTATACAAGTAACTTAAAGGAATGTGCTAGTTGAGAGGAGAGAGAGAGAGGGGGGAGGAGGAAGGGAATGAGAGAGAACAAGAGTGAGTAATCAAGAAAGGAAGAGAGCAAAAACTGGGGAGAAAGGGGTAGATAGACAGACATGGACAGACAGACAGACAGACAGACAGATAAAGCCTGACCATGTCATCTCATGTTGTGGTCTCTAGTTCTATGAAATATTATAGAGTGTTTGCAAATGTTACATTACATTCAGGGGATGTTCTTTCATGTTGTAAACACAGATGCACCCTATTCCACACTGGAATGATAATAAGAATGAACTTCTTGGTTCACTATAAGAAAAATAAATAGGCTTCCCCAATTATTTCAATATACTGCAGAAATGTCTAAGAGCTGCCCAAGGCAATTAGCTTCAAACATGTTTAAAACTGACAAGCTTTGGCTGTGTTTTGGCCTCTCTATATCCCTTTCTTGTGTCCCCCTCTTATTCTAGTTCTTAAAATATCATATCCAGTTTTTATCCTCTTCCTGGACACCGATCTTGCATTTTGGACTATGTTTCGTCTCCTACTGAAGATGGTTGAGCACTGTGTCTTGTGCCTGTTGATGCTAATTGTCAAGCTGATAAAATCCTGAGTTGCCTAAGAAATGGAGTTCTGGGCATGTTTCTGGTGGATCTTCTTGATCATGTTATTTGATACATGGAGTTTTATGGTGGTTTGAATAGGAATAGTCCCCATAGGTTCTTATATCCGAATGCTAGGCCATTAGAATGTGGAAATACTTGAAAAAGATTAAGAGAAGTGGCTTTATTAGAGGGACAATATCACTGGGGATGGGCTTTGTGGTTTCAAAAGCTCAAGCCAGGCCCACTATCTCTCTCTTCCTGCTGCCCGTGGATCAAGATGTAGAACTCTCAACTACTTCTCCAGGACCATGTCTGCCTGCACGCCACCATGCTTCCTATCATGACGACACTAGACTAAAACTCTGAAACTGGAAGAAAGCCTCAGTTAAACGCTTTGCTTTATATAAGTTGCTGTGGTGTCTCTTCACAACAATAGAACATTGACTAGCACAGGCTCATCTTAACTGTGAGTTGAATTTTTTCCTGGGCTGGGCATTTGTAGGCTTTATACAATGAAGAAAGGGAGCTGAGCATTAGCATGCTTTCATCTCTATGCTGCCTAGTTGTAGATATTATATGAGCAGCTCCTGTATGCTTCTGATGTCTTGACTCTCCCACTATGTTGGATGCTAACATGGAACTATGAACCAAAATCAGGCCTTCGTCCTCAAGCTGCCTTTGTCAGAGTATTTTATTGTAGGAAAAGAAACTAAAGGAAACCCATACATTGCATTTTCAGAGAGACATATTCAAACTCTTTAATATACATCTCACCCTATTCCAAGCATTATTATAAAACCCTAAATGGTTGTATTTATTTTTACAACATTGACATTTAAATTTGTTCCTTGTGATTTCATTTATTGTCACTGTGCTTAGAGCAGTGTTTATATATGCATAATAAAATGTCATTGAAAATGTCTTGAGTGAATATCCTAAGTGAGAAGATATCAAACTCATGAAGGCAATTGTAGCTTCACCAGGCCAAGAATGACATATTCCACTTTTGTCATTATTGAATTATTGTATATTATATATATATATGTGTGTGTATTCATGCTTATATATTTAAGGATAATACGTTTACAGATACATATACATTTGTGTACACATGTGTGGAAGTCCAGAAGTCCATCTTTGGTGCCATTCATCAGGAGCCATGCAAATTATTTTATAAATAGGTTTCTTAAGGGAACCTGAGTGCTTGGCATTAGGTTGGACTGTCTACAGCAAGCCAAATAGATCTGTTTAACTCAGCAATGGAATTGCAAATAAACATCAAGACATCTGCTTTTTAATCTAGGTGCTGGAGATCAAACTCAGGTTCTACTGCTGTCTTAGCAAACAGCTTATGGTATAAGGCCCCTCCTCAGTCTTGGCATGATCTACTTTAATATCAGACATTCTAGGTTCACCTTGTCTTATTTGTACACATAGCCCCTTGCATTATATAGTCAATATCACACCATCTCTCAGTTGCCCCATCCTCTTCCTCACCTGAAGACAATAGCTATGTGTCCAGTTGATATATATCCCTTCTCTCATCTCTACTGTCAAGCTATTCTTCCTCTCGGTCTCATCTCTACTGTCTGATCCTTGTGATTTTCATTCAGACTGTGAGATTTCTACCCCTACTCTCCAGAGGGCAGAGATGGCTCTGTGTCCACTGCCTATGAGAGCTTCATGAGAACAATGGTGGGCATTGAAGATAAACACACACACACACACACACACACACACACACACACACACATATTTACACACCCTTGGCCCTGTGAAGGTTCTATGCTCCAGTGTAGGGGAATGCCAGGGTCTGGAAGCGAGAGAGGGTGGGTTGGTGAGCAGGGGGAGGGGAAGGGAACAGGGAACAGGGTTTTTGTTGTTTTGTTTTTGTTTTTGTTTTTGTTTTTGTTTTTTCTTTTTCTTTTCTTTTCTTTTTTCTTTTTTCTTTTCGGAGGGGAAACTGGGAAAGGAGATATCATATGATACGTAAATAATGAAAATATATAATTAAAAAACTAACATTTTCAGTAAGTACATCTATCTCCATGCCAGACATCTGACATTACTTTACTATGATATAAAATTCTGTATCTGAATAAAGCCAACGATCTTACTATGTATTACTATGTGTATATATGTGTGTATATATATATATATATATATATATATATATATACATGCTAAAGAACCTTCTTTAAGGGCATGTCTATCCTTTTTACTTTGCAGACTATACCATTATCACAAAGCCTCAGAAATGGCAAAGACCCAAGATCTGCTTTTGCTTTAAAATATAATTGATTGAACAAAAATAGAATTATTCTCCAATAATTTTCAAAGGTACCCTTCTGATGATTTGTTGAACATTATCTTTCTGCAAAGCCTATTACTCTTATTCTTTCAGTTATTTAAAGCCTATTAATTTTTATAAATTATGCATTAAGTTTTTGTTATGATTATTCCCTAATATATTCAAAGTGCTGCTTTCAAAAGACTTCAAGGTAATATGTACATTTTCAAATATAAAATTTAGACATTCCTCCTCTACTTTGAGCTTCTGTAGATAACAAAATACTAGGATAACAAACAGGCAGAGATACAGCTAGCAACAAGTTCAGTTCAAGAGATGAGGAAAGTCTTGTATGCTGTGCATGGAGTGTGGCTGGCGTGGGAGAAAGTGAAAGGTCGTCTTGTGTAACATTGTTTCTGGACATAAGAAATTTTAAAAAGGTAGATATTGGTCTCAAGCATGTGATTCCCCTGCCTCAGCTTATTGGATATCGAGACTACAGGCATCATTAGCACAGTCAATGTTTTTAGAAAATGTTTACTTGCTAAGTGAGACATTGACTTTATTTTAAAATGTTTTTGAAGGGGAATGATATCAATTTTCATAAAGCAATTAATGTTCAGAGGGAGTTGGGAGATGGATGGCTCAGTTGGAAGAGACTGCTGCTCAAGCATAACAACCTGAGTTTGATCCAGAGACTGGGACTTGAGGAAAATTCTGAGTACCTCTGCATGCACCTTTGATCTCAGTCTGGGACATCACAGGGAAAGGGGTTCCTGTGACTCTCTGGCTAGCAATTCTAGTGGAGTCAAAATGCCCACTCTATGGGAAATCCTGTCTCAAAGGTAAGCTTGGAGACTGACTGGTGAAGACATTCTACATTGACTTCTGACCTGTACACACATGCATCCACACTGGCATGCCCCTTTACACAATTCACTCGCAGGATTGTGTGAATACACACAAACACTTGTGGAGGAGGCTGTTCCCCTCAAAGCAGATAAGGAACAGAGGGAAGGAAGGGAGTGTGGACCAGATACAAAACTCAAATGCATATGTTCAATGATCTGTTTTCTTCTGGAAATGCCTTGCCTTCTAAAGTTTTTACTCTCTCTCAAAATAGTACCACTAGATAGGAACCTTGAGGTTTACAAGTGGACTTGTGAAGGGCACACACATTTGGATTATCACAATTAAGCAGCACGTTGAACAAGTAATTTTTGAGGATTGTATTATACACACACACTTAGACAAAGACACAATGTATTTATTTATGTATTTGGGGAAGAATGGGTGTTGCACATGTGGTTTCACCTATGGGATGAGGTCAGAGAGCAGCTTACAAAAGTTGGTTCATTTTGTGTGTGTGTGTGTGTGTGTGTGTGTGTGTGTGTATGTGTTCCAGGAATTGAACTCTGGTCTTTAAGCTTGGCAACAGTGACTGTATGTCCTGGGTCACTCACTGGCCTGAAATAGTAATTCTTTTATGATCTATCTACAGAATATTTTAATATTCAATATAAAATAAGCAAGCTTATTCATTTTATCATTTATCTTACTTAATAATTATGTTTATCAGTATTAGTTCTGCCAGATATCATTGCTGTATTTTAAAACTTATGAGTAGTTTTCTCGAGAGGTAAACTCCATAATTCTTGTGGTGCATGCAACTTGAAATTGTTCACTGATGACACATAGAGCATACTTTTCTAAGATGTTAAGATTTCTAGTCAAAACAGTGGAAGGAGCTTAGGGACTCTGTGGAAGAATAGAAGGAAGAATTGTAGACAGCAAAGGGAATGGGAACTCCACAGGAAGACCAACAGAGTCAAGTAACCTGGACCAGTGGGTCTCTCAGACTATGAACCACCAACCGAAGAACACACATGGGCTGGACCTAGACCTCCCTTCAAATACGTAGCATATATACAGCTTGATTCATATAGGTCCCAAACAATTGGAATAGGGG
>JADRCD010159666.1:2119-30897 GCA_019843815.1 Montemys delectorum | reverse complement strand
AGAAAGAAAGAAAGAAAGAAAGAAAGAAAGAAAGAAAGAAAGAAAGAAAGAGGCTTTGCAATTCATCGAACTACATTATAAAGGGGTTCATACTGAACCCACAGCATCTTGGGGAGACCCATTCATCCAGAAACTGTGAGTGGCTCCAGGCTGTGTTCATTGTGTCAGAATCACCTGGTTGGGGTTTCCCAGCAGTCCTGAGCACTGTGCACCTAATGGTGCTAATGCCTTCATTTACTGATGAGAAAGCTGAGGTGACTCAGTGTTAGTGAGATGCTTTCCGCCATGGAAATAAGCAACAGAATTGGGGTTATGACTTAGACCTGTCTGACCCCAGGTGCCCTTCCATTCCATCATAGGCCATCATGCATGTGTGCTTCTCTGAGGATGGGGGCTTCTGCTTCTGGATGTTCCATCCCTAGCTTTGTAGATCAGTGGTTGAAGGTCTGGCATTCCCCCTCCACTCCCATCCCAAACCCCTCGCCCACCTCCCCTGATAGGATTTGGAGCATCCAGAGGCACCCTTAGTAATCCCCCTGCTGGTCCTGGAGTCCACAGGTAACTGACAGACTTTCCCTAGTTTTTGAGGAAACGCAGGCAGTGCTTTGGATGCCTCCAGAAAATATGCAATTATTTTAGGTAGTCAGCTGTCTTATCTCAGCCTAGAAGATTCACTTAGAGTATCCTAAGAGGAAAAGCATATAATTAGTAGCTATCTATTAGGACTTTGTCCTTATTGAAGTACCAGGTAATGAGGACTGCCGGGCATGACTAATTAGCAGGATTTCTCAAATCACAAAGAAAGTTTAAGAGTGTAGAGGTTACCCCATTAGATGAGTTGGGTCCCTGGTATGTGTGCTAAGTGAGGCACTAAAGAACCTGAGGGAGATGCCAAATACTGTGAGGCACCAGGAGCATGCAAGGCTGTCTGTGTCCTTCCAGGTGGTGAGCCCCACCATCAGCTCTCCTGTGTGCCAGGAGCAACTGATCGAAGCTGGGAAGCTGGTGGATCGCTCTGTGGAAAACTGTGTCCGCGCCTGCCAGGCGGCCACGGGTGATAGTGAGCTCCTGAAACAGGTCAGCGCGGCAGCCAGCGTGGTCAGCCAGGCCCTGCACGACCTCCTGCAGCATGTGCGGCAGTTCGCCAGCCGAGGCGAGCCCATTGGCCGCTATGACCAGGCCACTGACACCATCATGTGTGTCACGGAGAGCATCTTCAGTTCCATGGGCGATGCTGGTGAGGCACTGGCTTGGGAGAGGAGGGACTGGATGGTTTGGGTGTTCCTCATGGTCACGGTCACTTTCTAGGTCACCTCTGGAGTAAGGAGCAAGAGCAACAGTGCATCTTCCTTAATCTCACATTTCCTCACCTTGGCGCAGAGAAGATCCGGGAGTCCTAACGTTCTCTTCCAGGGGCACAGTTAAAAACTTCATCAGAATATCATTATTTGAATTCATAATTTTAGTAAGCCCCCTTTGTCCCCTATACAGGGCATAGTTGGTAATGTTAGAGCAGCCACCAAAGGAAACAGGAACAATGACATGAAGCCATTTATTTAAAATCCACTAGGAATCTCCCCCAAGGTCACTGTAGAGAACCAGGAGGGACAGTAGACAACAGATGGGACTGAAGGAAGGGCATTTCCTGGGAAGACATAGGGTGGGACATTTTAATATACTATAATATACTCATGCTGCAAATTGAAATTATATATGCAGCATGCCTCTTCAGTTTGTTGAAAAGTAAATTCTGACTGTATCCTGTCACCATGCTCTCTGCATCCCCAGAACTGGCGACTTTATTCTGTACTCATCTATGGTAAAATGGCTACTGTAGTGGACAGTTCAACCTACCGTCACCTCACAGTTTCTCTCCTTTATCAGAACATCCTTATTTCAAGGGTTGTGTGTAGAGGGTCAGATGGAGATCCAATCTCCGTATATATACATATAATTGTGTTCTACATATGAATTTTTCCATGTGCACCTATACTTCTGATTTTTCATGACAGTACAGCATTCCATTTTGAAGGCACCATCATAGCTTAACTGATTATCTGTTTTTCTCTGTGTTAGGGCTCAAACCCAGGGCTCTGGCTGCATGCCAGGCACGCACTCCACCACTCAGCCCTTTGACTGTTAATAGATATTTTGTTTACCAGTTTGTTTTGCTTTTACAAAAATGTTCCTACTTAGAGTCTTCTTTTTTTGTTTGGTTTTTATTTTGTTTTGTTTTGTTTTGTTTTTTGAGACAGAGTTTCTCTGTGTAGCCCTGGCTGCCCTGGAACTCATTCTGTAGACCAAGCTGGCCTCGAACTTGGAAATCAGCCTGCCTCTGCCTCCCAAGTGCTGGGATGAAAGGCGTGTGCCACCACCTCCTGGCTACATAGAGCCTTCTTGAAAATGTATTTTCATTTGCTTTTGGAGTTTTCTATGTGCTGGCGATGCCTTTCTGTGGAATTGCTCAGCCAACTGATACATGGATTTTGAAGTTTAAACTTCTTAATGAGATTTCTCTCCAAAAAGGATTTACAACCCTACCAGCTACCTATAAGAAATCTGCTTTACCAGTGTGTGACCATACTTTATAACAACTTCTGAGTGGTAGTCCTTTTGTTTGGCTAGTTTTTGGAGACAGACTCTTCTCTGTAGTCAGGGCTAGCCTTAGCCTTGTGATACTGTGTGTTGGCGAGTGATGTCAAGGAATTCCAGGTGTGTGCCACAGACCTGGTGATTGTTTGATAGTTTGAAATTATCTTGAGTGTGTGGTTTTTTTTAAAGATTTATTTGTTATTGTAATTAAGTACACTGTAACTGTCTTCAGACACACCAGAAGAGGACGTCAGATCTCATTATGGGTGGTTATGAGCCACCGTGTGGTTGCTGGGATTTGAACTCAGGACCTTCAGAAGAGCAGTCAGTGCTCTTACCTACTGAGCCATCTCACTAGCCCTTATCTTGTGTTCTTTTATATGCTTCTTAATTTACTAACAAACCTGGAATGCTGTGTACAACTGGATTTTCTGCTAATCTCTTCTCCTTTTTGGCTTATTTTCCATAAACCTTTTATTTTAGAATAGTTCTAAACTTTCCTTAAAAGTTGCAGAGACAACAGAGTCCCACCTCTCCTCTTCCTCCCATTTCTAACCTCTTCTTCTATAACTGGTGACATATTTATCAGAGCATTCACAGGCATGTCCCTATTAGCCGCCCATAGTACTCGGATTTCATCAGTTTTCCCACTTTCTCTTTTTTTTTTTTCCCCGTCTCACAGTGCCATCAAAGTCACCACACTGATTTTAGCACGTGCCTGTATGTATAAAAACTTGTCTCCCCTCAGAAAAAAGCTTTGGGAAAGGAACCAGTCCTTTCCCTGAGGTGGTTTCATTTGTCATGTTATGTCTTAATAGCCTTCCCACTTCCCAAGGAAAGTTGAAAGAGACTTTCGTAAAGTCACATGCACAGTAAGGACAAGCAGTAGTAGAAGCTCCAGACCAGGACCTGGGGGTGTAGCTCCGTTTGGTAAACTGCCTGGCTGGTGTGTAAAAAAGCTTTGGGTTCAGCTTCTAGCACCTCATAAACCAGGTGTGGTGGAGCAAGCCTATAATTCCAGCGCTAAGGAGGAAGAGGCAAGAGGATTATTAGCTGATCTAAACCGTCCTTGGCCATACAGAGAGTTAGAGAGGCTGACCTAGGACACAAAAAAAGCCTATTTGAAACAAATAACAACTACAGGAAATAAAACCAAAACAAAAAAGCCCCTCCTGGCCATTGAAGTTGTGCTCAGGCAGAATGGTGGATAAAAGCCCCCACTTACTGTCCTGTCCTCTAGGTGAGATGGTGCGCCAAGCCCGAGTGCTGGCCCAGGCCACGTCAGATCTCGTCAATGCCATGAGGTCAGATGCGGAGGCTGAGATTGACATGGAGAATTCCAAGAAGCTCCTGGCAGCCGCAAAGCTCTTGGCTGACTCCACTGCCCGCATGGTGGAAGCGGCAAAGGTAGGGCATTGGTCTTTTGGCCTGAAAAGTCAACACTGTCGGTGTCAGCGTTTGGAGCTTACCTGCAAAAGTGAAGGATGGAGTCTGGATTTCTCCTCGTTGAAAACCTGAATGGCTTTGTGACACCTAACACATTGAGGGTAGCGGAGGAGTTGTTGAACACAAGAAAGAGGTGCTGACTTAGCGCAGACTGCAAAGCATAGCTACGAATGCCAGCACGGTGGATTCTCTCATCGCTGCAACAAGTTGCCTAAGGAAAGGACGAGGAGTTTATTTTGGCTCGAGGTTTGAGGGCACGGTCCTTCATGGTGGCGGAGCAGTTATAGCTGGTCACATAGCATCGCAAGTCAGGAAGCAGAGAGGTCGATGCTGCTGCTCAGCTGCCTTTCCGGTTTTAATTTAGTCTAGAACCCAGCCTGTGGAATGGGGTTGCCCACACTTCCAGGGGGCCTTCCTACCTCAGATAATTCAGTCTAGACACTCCCTCACAGGCGTGCCCAGAGGGGTGTTTCCATGGTGATTCTAAATCCCCACGTGGACAATCAAAATTACCCATCATCTTTTGTCTCGAGGGGAGAAAACGAGTACATTCTCCCAGTGTTAACTCAGCCTTCCCTGACTTTAGAATCCTATGGTTCTAAGTTAAACTGGCAAGCTGCTTAGGACAGGTTCAGCTGGGTGGGTACCATCCTACTGTAAGATGATACCCCAGGGTGCTGGGGCTGTGGACCTTCACAGCGTTTACAGCTGTGTGGTTGCCATCCTATTCTGCCAGCCAAGGGCACTAGCTTCGCTCTTTGAGGTTGGGTACCAGCTGTTTGTCTCAGACAGGATTTCCCTTCATGGCCCTTAGCAAACCCTGCTTGGGGTCTTTCTGTAGAAACTATCCCTGTTGCCTCCCTGCCCCACTCCCATCAGCTCCTTCTCCATCAAGCTCCCATCAAGGGCTTCTTTTCCTAGTGGAACCTTCACTTTCCTATTTACTTTTGCTTGGAATGTTCCAGTTGGTGATGTGAAGACATGAACCATCAGGGTGTCTGTCACACCAGTTAAGATAAAATCATCCTTGAAAAAGACACTTATGTACATGTTTTTCTCATATCTGACAGGGAGAGATCTATTGGACCCTCTTTTTTTCAAATCAGAATTTTAAATTGATCGCAATAGCGTATACTCCTGTCCATCACTCTGAGTACTCACTCTGTACTACGTTACAGGAAGTAGCTAATTGTTCTCAGCCACAGCTCCCCTTCCAGGCTATAGAACTTTAGAGGCCACATCCCTTCCCTCCCATACCCTGAGGCTTCTCACTGTTATCCATCCTTTGTCTGTCTGTCTGTCTGTCTGTCTGTCTGTCCTTTCCCTCCTTCCCATCCATCTCTGGTAGAGAGCATTCTGGCTTTTTTTCTACAATGAGAATTATTTTTTTTGTATTGTCCTTTTAATGTTTGACATAATAGTAATGTAACTCAGCAAAAAGGGAGGTTTTTGGGTTTTTTTGTTATTTTCTTGTTGTTGTTGTTGTTGTTGTTGTTGTTGTTAAGCAAATGGTACTCACACAATTGTTCATCCTCCTGGAAGAAAATTATCCGGGACACTTCATCTTACAAGATTTGTAAAACTAAACTCCAGACTAAAATAAAAAATACTTCTTTTTACTTAGATTTTGAGCTGATACAAAAATAACAAGCATACTTACTGTCTTAGTCAGGGTTTCTATTCCTGCACAAACATCATGACCATGAAACAAGTTGGGGAGGAAAGGGTTTATTCAGCTTATACTTCCACATGGCTGTTGATCACCAGAGGAAGTCAGGACTGGAACTCAAGCGGGTCAGGAAGCAGGAGCTGATGCAGAGGCCATGGAGAGATGTTCCTTACTGGCTTGCTTGCTTCTCTTGGCTTGCTCAGCCTGCTCTCTTATAGAACCCAAGACTTCCAGCCCAGGGATGGCACTACTCCTTTGATCACTAATTGAGAAAATGCCCCACAGCTGGATCTCATGGAGGCATTTCCCCAACTGAAGCTCACTTCTCTGTGATAACTCCAGCCTGTGTCAAGTTGACACACAAAACTAGCCAGTACACTTACTAAGTGGGATATTATGTTAATGCCTCAAATGACTTTGAAGCCTTGAGTTTTTGAAATTACAATTACAAAGTAATTTGTATAGATACCCAGTGTGATTCATGGTGCTGTTCCTTACAATTGCATGCAGGTTTGATCTTTAGTATATGAAGATAGTGTTTATAGGGGCTGGGGATGTACTATTCGGGAGGCTGTAGAGGCAACACATCAACACAGCCTGGTAGTACACAGCTGTTATCCTAGCTTGTGGATTTCCACAGTAGGTATTATTAGGACGAAGTAGGATTAAAGCTATCCCTTTAGCAATTGTAGCCTACTGTCCCTGGATCACTTGAAGTGTCTGTTTCTACCTTTGCAGGGGGCTGCAGCCAACCCAGAGAATGAAGACCAGCAACAAAGGCTGAGAGAAGCTGCCGAGGGTCTCCGAGTAGCAACCAATGCCGCTGCACAGAATGCTATTAAGAAAAAAATCGTCAACCGGCTGGAGGTCAGAAAACTGGCTAGCTTTTAGGGTGCTGTTTGTGATTTGTAAGGGTTGGGGGGGGGGGCCAAATCACCAAAATGATACCTATATGAAGAATGCCAGATCACAGTTAGCAGTGTTGGATACTTCGGGATGCTTTAATAGAAGTCACACAGTTTTATGGATTGCTTCAGTTCAGGACTGCCAAAAGCTTGGGTCCAGAGGTCAACCTTCAGCAATAGAATGCGGTGTTTTTGCGGGAAGACTGGGTATCTTTCTTCTTATGTTTTCTTGGCACTAATGAATACACTCAGCAGGACCAGTCATGCTAAGTTCCCATTCTGTTGGAAGCAGTGAGTTTTGTAGGCTTCCCATCGAATTTTAGACCAGAGCTGTGGAACAGAGTGGGACTGAGAAGGGAGGCAGAATGAACATTCTTGTCATTTCTTCTCAGAATATTTATTCCAGTTAAGAGTTGAAAATAATAGGCATAAGAAAAGCATTTCTTTACATAGATGTTTATAGGAGACCCTCAGTAAAATGTGGAGGAATGGAGGCCAAGCTACCTGGCTCTCTAATGAAGCGTCCCTTTATTGGCTGCATACTAAGCTCTGGAAGAAAATTAGTCTCATCATTAGGAGACAAAATATTGAACTGGATTAATTACCTCAGGGGGGTGCGTCCCATCTGAGCTAAGGCCTCTGGGTACTATGAAAGGAGAGACAGGAACACCTCCATCAATGCTCGACATAAGAAGCAGCCTGTGCTTCATGGGGGATGTTTTCTTTCCCTAGAACATTAAGACTGCTGCTCGCCAATGCCATCTCAGCATTAACAATGGGCACGCCTTTAATCCCAGCACTTGGGAGGCAGAGACAGGTGGATTTCTGAGTTCGAGGCCAGCCTGGTCTACAGAGTGAGTTCCAGGACAGCCATGGCTACACAGAGAAACCCTGTCTCGGAAAAACCAAAAACAAACAAACAAAAAAACAAACAAAAAAAATGGGCTCTTGTCTTTTGTATTTTAAATTTCCATTTATTCTTTGATAACTTCATACATAAATGTATTTAGATCATATCCACACTCCAGTCCCAACTCCTGGACCATTTTTCTATATCCCCTTCCTAACTTCATACTGCTGACAGCTGCCCAACGGCAGTGGCTGCTGCTCCTCCTCCTCCTCCTCCTCCTCCTCCTCCTGTCTCTAATAATAATAATCTGTCGCTGCTACTAGTGCTTGGGTATAGGCTCTATCCAGAGAGCATAGGCACCCTACAATGATCTACACAGAGAAGAAAACTGACTCTCCTTTCCCCGTTGGCCATCCACGGCCAACAGCTCCTTAGTCGATGTGAGACCTCGTGAGCCTCTTCCTGCTTCCTGCTAGAGAGTTGACTGACTTGATCATTTGCAGGGCGTGGAGAACATCAGGGTAGAGAAATCAAAGAGCCAGGGGTTGGGGAGGCTTGCTGTGAAATAATGTCTTCTGGATATGACAGGGCCATTGTGCTCACTCATAACATCTGTGGTGAGCAGAATGAGACCAGCAAATGATCATGCCCATCTTTTACAAAGAGCAGGCAGCAAGGAAGACAGCAAAGGGTGACAAGGTTGAGATCGTTGGTGGCTTCGAAGAGACAGTGTCTGCTCCCGTAGTGGAAAGGCATGGTGTATGAGTTTTCAGGCACCATTCTGGGCTGACCTGTGTCACTCTCCTCTGCAGGTTGCAGCCAAGCAGGCCGCAGCTGCTGCCACACAGACCATTGCAGCCTCCCAGAATGCAGCCATCTCCAACAAGAATCCCTCAGCCCAGCAGCAGCTGGTCCAGAGCTGCAAGGTAAGCTCCCTGTGCACCGAGCGCCAGGGCTGCAGCAGATCACTGATAGCATTAGACCACCACATGCCCCAGTAATTCATTTAAGACAGGTCTTCCAGGCTCCTAATCTAGTTTGCAGTGATTCTGTGTTCCAGGTGTACATATGTCTGGTTTTTGTCCATTAAGTGCAGGGCCTGCCTTTGGAAGCAGTCTTTTCCAACATTATCTTTCCTTTATCCACATCTTTTTTTAAGAGACTGAATTAAATAAAAAGAATCGATGAGGCCTCTTAGAGCTTTGAAATGGAAATGAATACTTGGCTTTCCAGAGTGCCTTCCCCTCTGGGAGACTGCTTGTGTCCAGTCTCCATGCACCACTGCAGGCTGACTCCCTGCTTTCTCCACATCTAAGGTCGGCTTTGTCCTGTCTTCCTTCTGTGGCCTCCTGTTGGGTGCTCTCTGTTACCCGTGGCTTGGTTGTCTGTTTTGGGGGGGACGGGGCATTGGTGTTGTGTCAAAGCAGACTGTCTGTAAACAATCTCTTTTTCCACCAAGAGGGTTGACTCTCCCAGGACACTTTTGATGTCCTGGGACATAAAATCCTTTTACAGAGTCATCTTGCTGGAGTCTCCTGTGAGTGCTGGCAGTGGAGGCTGGTGACAGGCGTGTCTGATTGTGCCAGTGTTCTGACAGTTAACCTGTTCTGACTCTCCTCCAAAACTCTGAAAAAGGATGAGACAACTGAGGGAAGCTGCCTCTTCAGCAGTGGCTGTGTTTCTTGAGGGGTGGAATCCAATTCTTCACACATTGGCCATGCATCTGGGAGAGAATGGTCTAGAGCTCTCAAGTCCTGATTCTGGTTTTCCCAAGTTCCCCTCTCGTGTTTGACTGTGGGGTACCTGAAAGAGCATCTGTGATACACAGGGCCTCGTGGTCCTTTGTGCTTAGGGTGTATGGAAGGAGTAGAGCTTGCTGAGAGTGAGGCCTCTGCTCAGACAGTAGAGCTCTTTCTTGTGCCATTCAGCTGCCAAGGTTGGGAAGTAGCCTTTCCCTTCCTCGGGGAATGCAAGCTGCTCGTGCCCAGGGACCTGTTGCAGAGTCAGCCAGCCTTCTCTTCCTCTTTGCCAAAGAGACTGAAGGTATTAGATCTCTGGGCATCCCTGCCAGGAAATGAGAGAGAATCTAAGTGACAGACTGAAGTTGAGAGGGAAAATGGACGAAGTTTCTGGAATCAGCATTGGAAAGGGCCTGTGCACATTTCCATTGGGATATTTTAAAATATTTTTACATTCTGGCTAGGGTGGAGGGTGGGCACAAGGCTAAAATGCACTGGGCACCTTTACCAGTGGTGATACCCCAGCTTCTGAAGCCTGCTCCATCAGAGGGAAATTAGGAAGAGCACAAGCTGATGGCCGTTCCTAAGGCTCCTCTGGAGGTGACTGTCATAGGGTGGTCCTGCTATGCTGAATATGGCTCCTCTCTTCCATGTATTGGGTTTTCTCATTTGAGCAATGCTAAGAACTGGTTGGAACAGAGAAACCGAAGCAATGACCACATGTAAGATGAGGGCCCAGAATCCATACCTGTCATGTCAGAGGCCTGAGCACTTAAACATGCTGGCTCTGGAACCTCTCCCATCCTCTTTCTGGACATGTAGCCATCTGACTCAATTTATCTGACTGTGAATTGTGGGTTTGTTTGTTTGTTTTTGACCTTCAGTCCTCATGACCTGGAGCCTGTGAGTTTTGACTAGGGAAGTTCTTTCAAGGCTTTGTTATAGACAACAGTTGGCTATCAATAGACTGAGCCTATCAGGACCACTGTTAAATTGGGAGGGGTAGGGAGAAGAGGGTTCAGTATGCTGTCGAATCCAGCTTCTGGCACTGGTGTCCCAGGGAGTGGATCACACATTGACAGTCATCGATTTGGGTCATTTCCCTGCCCCTTTACTAGTTGTCCCTCTCTGCCCATACTCAATTCTTGTTTTCTTGCTCCTTGCAGGCGGTAGCTGATCACATCCCTCAGCTAGTTCAGGGCGTGAGAGGGAGCCAAGCGCAAGCAGAAGACCTCAGTGCCCAGCTGGCTCTCATCATCTCTAGCCAAAACTTCCTGCAGGTAACATAGAAACCAGCACCAAGGTCACTTGCAGAACCCCCAGCTGGCAGAGTCTGCCCTTTGTCCTTAAAGAAGAGAGCATACTTATGCAGGTCCCACTGCTTTGGCTAAGTGTTTGTCTAAGCAGCTACAAGGCCTCTTTACATTTCAGGTGAGGGAGAGGTCACTGGCCAAGCAAAATGCTAGTGATCAAGGCAAATACTAATGGGTTAGTTTTTTCAAGTGCTACCTATGGATGGTCCACTGGGCACGGATAAAACATGGGTGTTTTTGTCTACTTTCTTGTGTTCTCTTACACACAGAGATACACTAACTGGTTTGTTGGGTGGATATATAATCTTGAACTTAGAACTATTTCATACTTCATTGAGAGTTTCCTGCGGTGTAATTTGATCACATTCACCTCAGCTCCTCATCTGATCTCCCTCCAGAACCAAGCCTCACTCACCTCTCTACCCCCCAACTTAGGGGCTTCATTTTCTTAAGTCTAAGAATCCATTGACTCTAGTTTATATTATGTATATACTTCTGAGAGCTTGCACCAACAAGGGGCAATCGTGCTACAAGCCACACCCTTAAAGAAAACTGAATCTCTACTAATTTTAAATTGTTCCTCAGTTAAGGATGTGGGTTCATGAACCCCTTTCCACTGCACACTAGCATGCTAACTGGCTTGATATTGTGCCGGGCTTGTGCAGGCAACCATGGCAGCGATGAGTTCTCGAGTGTTGTAGTCCTATCATAGCCAAAAGATACTGTCCTCTTCTAAAGTTCCCTTATGTCCGACTCCTAAAATCTTTTTTTTAATTGAAAATAGATTTTTTTCAACAATATATATTCTAGTTATAGTGTATAGTGTTTTGAATTGCATTCATTGTATATAAACCCTTTGGAGACTGAACCTAGCAGGAGAAGCCATAGCTCTACCTACCACTGTGCTGTTCCCAGCCCTCCTTTGTAGTGTGGGCACTTGTGATTCAGAAAGTGTGCCACGTGGCTATACTCTGCCTTTATCCATCCCTTCATGGACATGCTGGCTTTTTATTTGGGGCTATCATGAGCAGCCTGTAACGTGATCCTCTTCATGTACACAATCTTGATCCCCAGCTCGAATTATTTACTTGGGTGAATTCCTAGAAATAGGTTGGCAAACAAGTTTACTTTTTCTTTGTCACACTGAGATTTGGGGTTTAGAAAGAAGGTCTTTCTCATTTTCTTAGTAATCCTGGAGCTGGCTCTGAGTTTAGTCTGCACCCAGGGGAGACTGGAGGGTTAGGGTTGAACAGTGAAGGTGTTTCTCAGTCCACTGAACTGCTTTGCTTGTACGTTCTCTCTTTCTCTCTCTCCCTCCCTTCTTTCCCTCCTTCCCTCCCACATCTTCTTTCTTTTTTTTTTCCTCTCTTTCTTTTCTCCTGTTCTTTTAACTGCTATTGTAAATACTTAAAACTTTACTTTAAAAAAACAGGCAAACTTCAAAGTAAAAGGCAACAGAATCAGCAAATCAAAAAGTGTGTATGTTTAAGCCAAGTGCGGTGGCATAGGCCTTTAATCCTAGAACTTGGGAAGCAGAGGCAGGTAGATCTCTGAGTTCAAGGCCACCCTAGTTGACACAGGATAGCCGGGGATACACAGAGAGACCATGTCTTGGGAGGAAAAACTAGAAAAGTGGAAAAAAAGTGCGTGTGTGTGTGTGTGTGTGTGTGTGTATGTTTATAAATGCACATAATGTGAATAAGAACTGTTAAAAAATATATATAGTATCTAATATATGTGTGTGTGTGTAGATATATATATATATCTACACACACACACACACACACACATACATTCTACCACTAAGCTAACCCAGCCCCCAGTCCAAGCATACATCTTTAACTTCCCTCATGAATATTGTAGAATTGCCCTTCCAGAAGGATGAACAATGTGAATTTACAGCTCACAGTATATGGAGCATACTTTTTAATACATCTTTTATAATATGGAGTTAAGAGCTTTAGAAAAGCATGTTAGCTTGTTATCTTCTTTAAATTTTACTTTGTTTGATTTCATATCCTTTGTTTTCAAATGTTAAGCATTTCTCATATGCTTCAGTATTATGTTCTTAAGGGCTGGTAACATGAAATTATTCAAGTTTTTTAATACTTAGGTTCTCCTACTGATTCTCATTAATTCTTCAAATGTTAAAGTAGTACTTTTATCCTTAATATTTATGACCTGGCACTTAAATCATTACAGTTTTTCTGAGACCCACTTATAGCATACATTTTTAAAGCCCTAAAAGCTGATATGCTTTGCAGCCAGAAAAGCTACTTCTAAAATTTTATACACTAAAAATTACTGAGATTTAGCTAGTTCCTTGCCATTTTTTTTTTCTGTTGGCATTGGCAAAGTAATGGATATGTCCCAACAGTGAGAGACTGAGAAACATCGACAGGACTCATAGAGCACTGTGTACCTAAAAAACCAGACCGAACTGGGTATTATAAAACAACATAATAGTAGCGCCTGTTCTTGAATATACATCTGCATGTGCATAGGCATTCTGCATGGTGATTGTGTTTTGGTTTGTGAAAAAGTAAAATCATCTTATTCACCTGTATTTTTATGAGCTGTGAGGTGTATTTAAAGTCAGGGTAAAGAAGTACCCTGGGAAATGCAAAGAAATGTTCTTATCAAAGAGCTATCTTTGGAATCTATTTTAAATGAGAATTTCAAGTCACTTTCACCAACTTGCCTGTCTTGCCCCTATTTCAATACTTTGAACTATCTTGGAGTGTCTGATTTGGCACGGCAATTGTTTGGTTTTGTTGTTGATGTTATTACTGTTGTTTTAAGATTTATTGAATTCTGTATTATCTGTATTTATCTGTTTATGTTTTGCCTGTATATTTGTGTACTGTGCGTGTGTATGAGTGAGTGAGACAGACAGACAGACAGACAGACAGACAGACTGACTGACTGACCAACCACGGAGGCCAGAAGAGAGCATCCGATCCAGGAACTAGAGTTGCAGTCAGCTTCGTGAGCTGCCATGCGGGTCCTCTGCAAGAACAGCTGGTGCCCTTAGCCACTAAGGCTTCTTTTTAGCCCTAGGAATTAGTTGGAGTTTAATGTGTCCCTTTGTGTGAGTTATTCGTTCATCACTGTGATAATAAACACCACGACCAAAGGCAACTTAAAGGAGCAGGGTTTATTTTGTCTTAGTATCCAAAGGGCTAGAGTCCATTATGAGTGTTGAGGTGTGGTATGGCATAGAAGCAGCAGCAGCAGAAACCTGGCAGATCACATTTCATCTACACACAGGAAGCAGTTAGGAAGAGAACAGGAAGTAGGATGATGCTGTATGCCTAAGCCTTCATGTTGGCTAATGTAAGGTCAACTTGACGTAAAGCTATAGTCATCTGGGCGGAGGGAACCTCAACTGAGAAAGTATCCACAAATCAGGCTGCAAACTGACAAGCCCGTAGTGCATTTTCTTAATTAGGGATTGATGGGGAGCACCCAGCCCATTGTGGGTGGTGCCATCAACTAGGCTAGTGGGTTCTATTAAGAAAGCAGGCTGATCAAGCCATGGAGAGCAAGCCAATAAGCACCCCTCCTAGGCCTCTGCATCAGCTCCTGCCTCCAGGTTCCCTCCTTGTCTGAGTTCCTGCCCTGACTTCTGTCAGTGATGAACAGTGATGTGGAACCCAGTTGCTTCGGTCTCGGTGTTTCGTCACGGTAATAATAAGCCTAAGACACCTACTGACACTTCCTCCAGCAAGGCTCCGCCTTATGAAAGGTTCCATACCCTCCTCAAGTGTTCAAGCTCAAGAACCTGTAGGAGATAGATGGTTCTCAGTGAAACCTGTTTGAGGGGAATGTGTGTTCTCGTTGCCGTGGGGGCCATGCTGTTGTATCTCTCAACAGCTTGTTGCCCAGGAGATATCTTACTTTCCATTCATCTCTCCACAGCCTGGAAGCAAGATGGTGTCCTCTGCTAAGGCAGCAGTGCCCACTGTGAGTGACCAGGCTGCAGCCATGCAGCTGAGCCAGTGTGCCAAGAACCTAGCGACCAGCCTGGCCGAGCTGCGCACCGCCTCACAGAAGGCAAGTGGGGGCCTTGCTTTGGTGGTCAGCTCTTCAGCTCTTTGTGGTGGCATGGCATGAGTGCCATCCAGGCCCTAGAGCTGCTGGGCCAATTTCTCAGTGAAGCCATCTGTTTCGTTTGATGACCCTTAAACAATAGCGCTGTGTTCTAAAACTGAGTGTAAGCTCGCAGGCTTGGTCACCACCTTCTAGATACAAGTGACTTCCAAGTTATATGCTTCCTCCATCTCTTCCCATTTCCTGGGTCAAGCAATGGTCTGTTTTTCCATCTTAGGTGAGGTTTTTCAACTTAAGTGTCTTGGTACCAGATAAATTGCAGGCCAAATAAATGTGCTAATTAATTAGCTTTTCAGTGCTATGACAAATACCAAAGAAAATTAACTGTAAAGGAAGAAAGGTTTAATCAAGTATGGTGGTGGCACATGCCTATAAACCAAGGACTTGGTAGATGGAGGCAGGAGTTTCAGAAGTTCAGGGTCACCCTCAGCTTATTTATTGACTACACAGGCCAGCCAGGGCTATGTAAGACCCTGTCTTTTTAAAAAACAAATGAAGAAAGGAAGGAAGAATGAGAAAGGTGAAGGAAGGAAAGAAAATACAGTGAAGAAGAAAGAAAAGGAAGAGGGGACACCATGGGTTTCTGTTCACTATCAGTCGACCATCTTGCCTGTGGCTGGGCATTACTGTCTGCCTTGTAGTAGTAACTCCATGTGTCTGGGTAAGAGTACAGGCAGGTCAAACTTGCTCACTTCATGGCAGTCAGGATATAAAAGATACAACAAGGAGCCAGGGTCCCAATAACTCCTTCAAGAGTACACCCCCAGTAACCTACCTTCTTCCTGTAGGTGTCACCCCATAAAGGTTCCCCCACCTCCCAGGAGAGCTATTGACTGGGACTGATTCTTTACAGATGCATTGGCTCTTTCAGATCCAAGCTCAAGCAATAATTGATTTTATCTTTATCTTCCAAGTACCATCTTGAGAACTTAAGAGACAGTATACCTAGGAGGGGGCTGCCATCTTAGCTACGATTTTCTTCCCTAAAAGGTTTCCACACTTTACATGGGCACATTTGCCTTAACAGAGTCTCGGTAGGACAGAACTGGGGACTAAATACATTTCTGTCTCTGAAACTCAGTTATCAAAGGATCTCACTGTGACTCTAATGTAGTTATTAGCATGAAGTTCTGGCTTGAGTTCATTTTTCCCTTGTAGCAATCCCTTTATAGAAGCTCACAGCCTCGTAAAGTGGTAAGGGAAGAAAATGGAAGCCAACTTGAGTACCTGACGTGATCAGAGATGCCGCATTGCCAAAGCCAAGTGCCAGGGCCTTAGACTCTCTCCAGCAAAGTTTGAGCTGTTTCTCAGAGAGCTCCTAGAACTGTCCACACTGTAATGGCCTGGTGTGTGTGGTGAAGTGCTTATTAGAAGGCAAATACCCAGCATGCCTCAGGCAAACCCATCCACACCACAAGCCACGAAGCCCACATGTTAGTTGAAAGCTAAGTTTTCTCAGTGAATCTTGGCACACACCAACATCAAAGAGCTACCCCGGAGCGGTGAGCCCCAAAGTGATGCTCAAGCATGCCTGCTGGTCCAGGAAGAGGCTTCGAGAGATTTTAATTATTTATTTTTCAATGTATTAGAAGAGTTACGCTCCAAGATTCTGGGATTAAACAGGGTGAGTTTGTTTGGGCCCCTGTCGTTTTCGAGTCTGCTGGCCTCTCTGAGCTTCTGTACCTAACAAGATGAACACAAGAAATCCAGTCATCTAGAGTTTAGTGGTGCTCCTTGGCAGTTATCAGATAGAGATACAGAGTGATAATTTATAAGTATTGAGAATTCTGCCTGGCAAAATTATGTATGCATAAAATTTATCAACGTGTGTCGGGTCATGGAGTCCCGGCTGTTGAAGACCAGTGTTCTAACTGACCAAGAGATTTAACCAAGTAAAACAAATGACAAGAAGGGGGAGTTCCTCCCTTCTTTACTGTGGAAGGGTAGTGATTTATGGTGTTGAAGTGTATAAGAAGAAATTGCTGCCTGCTCTCTGTGGGGCCCTTCCTCAGTTTGCTTATTCACTTCTTATTGGTGTGCATCCCAAGCCTCTGCACACACATGCAAGTACATCTCGAACCTCTGGACACGTATTCAGGTACATCCCAAGCCTCTGTATACAGACAAGCTATGTTGTATGCTCTGTCACTGCAACCCAGGCCTGGTGAATAAAAAAGTACATCCTCTGGGTCTGAGAGTAAGTAGCTCAAGGGGGCTTTTACGTGTCTACAGTCCTAAGGCTCACATAATTAATGACTTAGGAAGAATATAGTTAAGACCCTGAGTAACAGTGGTTCTTTACCTTGGGAAATCCTTGCTGCCTTTACCTTCTGCTAAAGTCAGAGTTCCTGGAAAAACCTTTAATATGCTGCAGAATATTAAGGACGCTTTGCCAAGCCGACTCTATGAACATATACCCCACTCTGTCGACAGGCCCACGAAGCCTGTGGCCCCATGGAAATCGATTCTGCACTGAACACAGTGCAGACTCTCAAGAATGAGCTGCAGGATGCCAAGATGGCCGCTGCAGAAAGTCAACTGAAACCACTTCCAGGAGAAACAGTAAGCTCTTTGGGGTGTGGGTTCTCATTCATGCTCTCTCTCTCTCTCTCTCTCTCTCTCTCTCTCTCTCTCTCTCTCTCTCTCTCTCTCTGAGTGTGTGTGTATCTGTCTGTCTGTGTGTCTCTCTGTCTGTGTGTCCCTATTTCTATCTCTATCTTATCTCCCTTCCCTCCCTCCCTTTATTCCTTCCTTCATTCTTTCCATCTTTCCTCCCTTTCTTCCTTTTTAATAATATCATCTATGATGTGTGTAGCCTGGGTGTTTCTGCAAACTCCTGAGAGGACTAATATAGTGTGAATTGTACAGTTACAGCAAGTAATGGGTCAAGTAGAATGGGGGGGGGAGCCCACTGTAATTTTTACTTGTTTGTGTACCTGGTGTGTGTGTGTGTGTGTGTGTGTGTGTGTGTGTGTGTAAGAAAGACAGAGACGGAGAGGAAGAGGGAGTTACAAGACAGTTTTCAGGCACTCTTTCCTTCCACTCTATGGATTCCAGGTATTAATCGCAGGTCACTGGGCTTCCTGGTAAGCACCTTCATCTGCTGACTGACACATCCCTTAGGCACGGCTTGTTATTTATAAAGAAAGCACTTGCTGGTGGCCAGAGTGCAGGTTGCACATACTGTGTCATTGGCTGTGGTAGACCAGACTCCATTTGCATTTGAAGGATTGGTCTTCATTGGAAAAGTTGTTACATGACTTTCTGCCCCCCACCATACACCTATAAATCTCTTCTAAACAGTATCCCTATATAATAATTAATTATCTGTACCCTAGGCCTTTACCAGTTTTGTTCCTTGTTTGGTGGATACAGCAAACAGGCATGCTCTCTTCCTGAGAGGCACACCCTCTGCCTACCTCTGTGGTCTCGTTGCCACTCCAAACCTCAATTTTTCTTGCATGCCTTTGAGTTTGAACTCCTTGAAGGCTAGTGACTAAGCTGGCCTGTGTTAATGTCCCCACTTGTCAGGAAGGTAGTACAGTTGGCTGTCTGCCTGCCTCCTGCCAAGGCATAATTACTGCCCACTAATTATTTCTCTTGGACTTTCTCAAGGCATCATGCTCACAGCTATAGCCTGGTCAGGAACTGCATTAACTTGCTGAAGGCCTTCCTAGCCAGGCACTTTCAGGAGTGAAGCTTAGTGAGGAACTCTCATGGCTCCTCACAGCTGGTGGGGCCTGCACCTGCCTCACTCAGGTGGAGCCAGGCCCTTTGCCCTGCACTGCCCACTGACTTGGGTGAGAAACAGCTCGGGTTCTGGCTCTGATGTGTACCATCGTTCTAAGTGATGCCCTAAGACCTCGGAGAATGTTTCTTTTCTAAGTTCTGCCTGCCTTGGATTTTTCTTACAGCTAGAAAAGTGCGCTCAGGACCTGGGAAGCACCTCTAAGGGAGTGGGCTCCTCCATGGCGCAGCTCCTGACCTGCGCTGCTCAAGGCAATGAGCACTACACAGGTAGGACTCTCCGCCTTTGCGGTGCCTGTTACTGGGCTGCACACCTCCTGGTCTGCAGAGGAATGCTCACTGATCTGACAGTAAACTCACCCTTCTTCTCCCAGCTTTACAGCACATCCTTCAACCACAGTACTGTTACTAAGCTCTTCCCAAGTGTACTGGCTGGTTTTGTGTGTCAACTTGACACAGGCTGGAGTTATCACAGAGAAGGGAGCTTCAGTTGGGGAAGTGCCTCCATGAGATCCAGCTGTGGGGCATTTTCTCAACTAGTGATCAAAGGGGTGGTGGGTGGTGCCATCTCTGGGCTGGAAGTCTTGGGTTCTATAAGAGAGCAGGCTGAGCAAGCCAGGGGAAGCAAACCAGCAAGGAACATCCCTCCATGGCCTCTGCGTCAGCTCCTGCTTCCTGACCTGCTTGAGTTCCAGTCCTGACTTCCTCTGGTGATCAACAGCCATGTGGAAATAAGCTGAATAAACCCTTTCCTCCCCAACTTGCTTCATGGTCATGATGTTTGTGCAGGAATAGAAACCCTGACTCAGACACCAAGCATGTTTGATACTTTCCTCATGGCCGTGATGAATTACCCAACATGTATGGAGTTCAGTAGGGAAGGGTTTGGTTTTGACTCATAGTTTAAGGCAGTATCATCCATCATGGCTGGAGAGGTGAAGTTGGTAGGAACATGAGGCAGCTGGACCACTTACTTCCTCCTATTGACTGAGTCCAGAACTATTGACGATCAGCTATTGGAGACCAGTACTGATGACCCATCTTCTCACCTGACTTAACCTAACTCAGAACTCCCTCCCACACGAGCCTAAAGATCTGCCTCCTTAGCTTAGCTGATCCAGATCCTGTCAGCCTGACAGATATTAACCGTATTAAGTATGTGATGTAATAAAATGACTCTGAAACTACATATAGAGCCCTTATTAGACTACAAGGGGGCGATAATTGTACACTTTAGGACTATCTCTGACTCTAGACTCTATCCCACCAAAGTGTAAACGGGTAAAGGCTAGAGAGTAAGAATGCCTACAAAATCAGAAGGCAGGCAGGATAGGGAAGGGACGGAGCTGACTAAGCTCACCTACCCTCAGCTGGATGAAAACTCAGGGTGTCCAAGATGGAAGGGAGGAGGCAGCAGAGCTGTGTTCCTGTGTGTCCTCGGGGCACTGAGGAGACCTGAGGGTTTTCAATGTCAAATGTCTATTTCTGAAAGGCAGAAGAGTTCTTAATTAGGAATCTGTGTAATTAAGAGGCTGTCTAACTAATAGAAGGGGAAAACAGAAGCTGCTGGCTGGGGCTTGTGCTGTAGCCTTTAGTGTGTAGATGAGGCTGCTGCTGCAAGGCTTCAGTGTGCATCAAGGTTATGGCTCAGAACATTTTCCCTAGCTCTGGGTGCTTCCTCTCCCTCTCCCTCTCCCTCTTCCTCTTCCTCTCTCCCCCCCCCCCTTCTCCCTCTCCCTCTCCCCTCCCCCCTCCCTGTCTCTCTTCCTATCTCTCTCCCTGCTCCCTCTTTCTCTCTCCCCTACCCTTCCCCCCTCCTCTTTCTCTTGCAGCTGTTATAAATTAAGGGCCACCTTAAGAGAAGAAGCTGCCCTGAGCCTTGGGCTCCTCTCTCTCTCTCTCTCTCTCTCTCTCTCTCTCTCTCTCTCTCTCTGCTTTTCATTCTTCCCAGTTCTTGGTCCTCCCCACCTTGATGCCTTCCTTTCACCCAGCTGACTTCAGCCATATGTTTTCCAGTAGTTTCTCTGTTCGAGGGTGGGTTTGCATGAGTTAATCTGTCATTCCTCCAAGCCAAATCAAAAATGCACATTCTTATTACTTGAAAACTAAAAGAACAAAACAGGAAATTGAAGTAAGTATAACATAGTAATAAGAATATGTAATCCTGTCCTAATCAGAGAATAGGGGAAGTTTTTCAGAGGAGACCAGGGTACTGAAGACCACTTAGGACATTTTGAGGGGCTCTGGGAGAAAGGGAAATGTGGGTATGAATTCTTACAAACTAGGAGGAGAAGTTTACATTTCAGAAACTCCTACATGATCCCAGAGGTTTGGCAGATTTTGTACATGGTGAAATGCGTGTTTCGAGGAGGGAGCCTGACTGCCCTAGAGCCCTAGGAATTACATCATCTGGTACTGCCAACAGGCAGGATGGCAGGCAGCCTCCTTGGCACTTGAAAAACAGCCTAGCTAGCAAGCCGTCCAGTTCTGGAAGACATTGTGAAGGTGGTGTTGAAATGGGCACTGTGTGGCAGGGGGTCCCAGAGGTCAGAGAGAAGCCTGACTCAAGAAACTGAGAAGGTTCTAATAAAAGGCAAGAAGAGGAGACATAGCTGGAAAGCTGAGCCAAGGCACAGCTACAAAGGGCCTCGTAGACAACATGAGCAGCTGGGAGTTTCACCAAAAGCCATATGAAGCTATTGGGAAGTAGGTTTTAGATGTGGAGACCGATTACAATGTCCTGTGTGTGATCCTTCCTCCTCTGTGTGGAATAGACTGGAGAGAAATAACTGAGAGCAGAGAAACCTACACCCAGGTAATTCCTCTAGATGAGGTGCTAGTCATCTGGGATAATTAGTCAGCTTTATGTCACTGTAGCAAAATACCCGAGGTAATTGACTTCTATGGAGAAAGGGTTCATTTTGGCTCATGGTAGCTCTAATCCTTAATTATTTGAGTATATGGTTGGTGTAGCATGTGATGTCAGGAGTATATATACTAAAACAAAACCACATACCTCATGGCCAGGAAGCAAAATAGAATGAGAAGGAAGACAGGGATGGAATATCCCGTAACTGCCCTCAAGAGTGTTTTGTTTGCCCAGGGTCTTGAAGCCCTCCCATTAGGCACTGTGACTTAATACTAATCGAATCGCCTTGGGGACACATGGTCCTTTGGTGGACACTCAAGATCTAGAGTAGAGGGGTAGTGTATACAAGGAGATAGATTAAAGAAGCAGGCCTGACCCTGATTGGTTAGAATGTTGCCAGGGATGGAGATGAGGAAGAAAACATGGAGAATTCTTAGAGCTGACAGTTGAATGAAGAGTTCTGTGAGTTGCTAGGGTGAGATCACAAGATTGGTTCTAACCGCAAATGGACTGGTAGTTGTACGCCTAGAGATGTGATCAGCAGCTTGCTCTCTAGCCCTCGGGAGAGGAGGCTTGGATGGAAGTACAGGTTTTGTAATTATTATTTGGGTCATGGTAATTGATTAAAACCTTGACTGTGGGAAAGTTTGCCTGGGGTGAGTGGCTGAGTAAAAAGAGTTAACTAGTGAAAGATGAAGGCTAGAGATGGGGACTACACCCATGGGTAGAAAAGGGAAGCCAAGGGAGAGCATATTTCTGGAAACAGAGTTGCTGCCCAGAGAGTTAATATAAGGCCGTGAAGATGCCTCCATTGGCTTGAAGAGTAAGGAGGGCCTTACTCGCTTGGTTGTAGGCAATTTCAGCACAGTTGAAGGCTGTGTAGGAAGCAAGGAAAGAGAGAACAGGGCTACACAAAATCTTCAAATCTAGGCTCCCTTCCCCCGAAGCTTGAGGCCTGTAAAATGTTCAGGGGACTACATGTTAACTCCCAGGAAGCTGTACCTGAATGCAAGTATGTTTTTATTTGGCAAGCGAAATAGTCCTAATACATTTCTAAACCATTTAACACACCTACATACAATTCTTTACAACTACTTCAAAACAAATTAACGATTTACATCATTCCTAAATTCATCTTGGGGCCTTGGTATTGTAGTCTAGCAATGGCTTAACACACGTTACGTGTGAATTCTGAAAATAGCAAACATTCTGAGAGCTGGGTGTAGTCGCATAAGCCTGGAGACGGGGGATCAGCTCAAGGCTAGCTCATGGGCCCCTCTCTGGAAAACAACAATTATGAAGTACGCTGCTATGGTTGCTGCCTCTTCTTGTCCTGAAACTCTGCTGTGGAGTATAATTGAAGATTCAGATATGAAAGCAATCTGTGCTCTCCAAGGATTGCAATTACTAGAACAGATGTGTGCTTTACAGTTTGCCCCTAGGGGGTTACAAATTTTAATGTACACTTGACCATAAAAGCAACATCATGGGGGCAGTGAAGGGGAGGAAAGGACATTGCTGATTTTGGTCACATGACCCTATGGTGATTCCCATTGAAAACATGGCTGTAAATGTAGCCATATTGGGCCTTAGATAGCTCCAGCCTCCTGGTGGCTTTGTTTCATCCTTTCGATGATAGAACTTTTTCTGTCTGGACCTGATTCCTCCAAACAGGATCCTCCCCGAGGAGATCCATGGGCAGGACAGGTTTAGGGCTTTAGAGCTTGGCTTTCAAAATCATCCTAAGGGCTCAGCAGGTAGAGATGCGTGCTGCCAAACCTGGTGACCTGAGTTCAATTCCTAGAACCCACATGGGGGAAGAAGAAAACTGACTCCCACAAGTTGCTCTCTGCCCTCCACATGCATGTCAGGATGACACACCCACCCACACACATAGACACACACCTATACCTACACCTACACTCACACAAAATAAGTAAATGTAGTTTCAAAATTTTATATCATCTTAATCTATAAAGCATTTCCCACTCAGTAGCTTTGCATAAACAGATCTTTTCTAACGCATTTCATGAATGTCGTGTTGTCTTAATTCTTACAGAATTTGAATAGAAGTGGATTTCGCAGTCCAGATAATAAATAAGAAGGCAATAGGTTGTGTCTGGGAATTCACAGCCTAGCAGAACCTTCGATAGTCAGTGGTAGATGCTCAGCCACTCCTGAGGCGCGTGGGAAGCCGAGGCCTGTGAGAGAGGCAGCAGTCTAGACACACAGACGCTTGCCAGGAAAGACAGCATGATGAGGGCCTCAGCACATCTGGAGTTCTTCTGAGCGATGACGTCCTTCAACCTGGAGCCAAAAGCTGAAACAAAATGTTTCTCCTCTAAGCCTTAGCTTTATTTACCTATGTGTTCTCTCTTCTGGGCTTCTCTAATGCCTGTACACAGACACACACAAACACACAGCTTTGCACACAAACACAGACACACACCATCGCATACACACATAACATCACACACATACACCATCACACACGAACATAACATCATACATGTATCAAACACCACACCCGTAACACATATACATCACACACACACACACACACACACATCATACACAACACACATGCATCTCACACACACAGCTCACATCACATATCACAACACACCAAGAAAGAAATGCTGACTCTACCGTCCAGCCTTTCCACAGGCCGCCTGACAATCAGTAGACTGGCAGTGTTGTGGTCTGCGTGGCTAGATTGCAGTACTTCATCCCAGCTGTGACATGCAGAGTATTCAGAGACTAGTGAGTCTGTGGCTGCAAGGATGGCTGTATCGGGGGTATCTGGGGCTTTTCTCATTGTGGAGCCTCATGGTTACCACAGGGAAGATGGCTGGCTGTGTTTGTGATGATTCTATAGAAAGCCATACTCCAGACTGAAAATAGTAATTTCTATGCACAGCATCTATATTCCAACAAAAAGCCCTCACACTACACTGTCCCCAAGAGTATGTGGCAGAAACCTAGGAACCTCAGGTCCAGCTCCAGTACTGCCTAAGAAGTGTCTTGTGGTTGGGGCACTGTTGTTGCTAAGCCTTATGGGAAACCATTTCTTGAGAGAAGCTCCAGGGAAGATCAGGTTCCTTGGTTCCTAGGAGAAAGTTCCTCCAGTCTCCGCCCTCTCTTAGTGTGCTAAGGACTGAGGGCCTCAGATTGTGTTTATTCTGATGAGGTGATACTGAGCCAACTGGTCATCTGCATCAAAATGGATTTAAAGATAGATGTTTTACAAGAGAATATCTAACGGCCATTAAATGCTCTCAACGTCATTACCATACAAGTTAGTTTTAACTGTCAATTTCTGCCTAAAATTATCTGGAAAGGGAATCTTTAGAGGAAATTAAGATTTTTTTTTTTTTTTTAATGTACCAAGTACATGCCTGGTGCTCTCAGAGGTCAGGAGAAGGTGCCAGATCCCCTGGAACTGGATTGTGAACATCTATGAGCCATTATGTGGGTGCTGGGAACCAAACTCAGGTCCTCTGCAAGAGCAGCAAGTATTCTTAACTACTGAACCACCTCTGTAGCCCCATGGGAAGAGAATCTTGGTGGGAGAGTTCTCTAGTCCAGGTTGGCCCTTGGGCGTGACTGGGGTAGGTAGGTACTGATTACTGGGCCCTCTAGCACCCATTAGCAAATTGTAGGCCATACCATATCTTTCTCTAGGTAAGGGTTCTGAACAGTGTAAGAGAAAGGAGAACACCAGTGTGCCTGGATTCTGTCTCTGCTCTCAACTGTAGATGTGTGATGGGCTGAGTTTCTACAACTGGAATCATATGCCAAGTAGACTCCCCTTTTCCTACTTCTTGTCAGGCTGTTGTCATAGCAACAACAACAACAACAACAATAAAAACTTGGACGATTGGTTGCTCCTGAAGGGTACAGAGGTTAAAATACAACTGAGGTGCAGCTACAGAGCGACTGAAATTCAAACTCCAGCAGCATCCCACAAGTTAAGATGCAGAAGACTGCATCCCCTCCAAGTTGCCCGCGGGGTGTGTGCTAGTAAAGCCATTCTAGAACCTGTTTTGTCCTATTTTTCTAAAGCTACATTAGCCCTGAGTGACTCAGCGATCCAAACCCCAAGGTTTTATTTAAGATATGTGATTCCATGTGTTCATCTGAGTATGTGCAAGAGACTTTTCTTTTCTTAGGAGTTTTATCCCAGACACAAAACAACTTACCTGTCTGCCAGCAGAGGAACAGATAAGCACATGTTAGGACATGGATGCCCTAACATGGATCATACAGGAGGAAAAAGAACAAGTTACACAGGACGGTGCTGCTTGAACTCACAACCTTGACAGTCAGAGAAAGGAGACAGATGCAAATGAATGCATGTTGCATGGTTCTCTTAAGCCAGTCTCAGGTCACCTATGAGATTAATTACTCCAGTGTGAGGAGCATTGTAGGTGAAGGACACTGTAATGGTGGATGTATCTATCCATGCAAATTCATCGAACTGCTCACTCTTTGTGTATGCATTGTATTTCCCAGTAAAGCCCAGTGTGTTAAAATCACTTCCCACAACCTGTGCACCACCCACCCAAGAATAGGTCTCCATCTACACATCTGTCCCCATGTCTGTGGTTTTAGATCTAGAGACACGTGAGGCAGTAGAAACAAGGGAAATGTGGGGCATTTTATATATTGTGGTGTGTCTTGATTGGCTCAGACACAAGGGTATGAGCTACTTTATTGAGAAACATGGCAGTTCACATTTGTCAAAAAATTAATCTGGACCCCAGTTTTATTGCCAAGAAAAAAAAATGTAACTTCTGATGGAATCCAGTAGAAATTCTGACAGACTTTTCTCCCCAGGTGTGGCAGCTAGAGAAACAGCCCAGGCTCTGAAAACACTGGCCCAGGCCGCCCGGGGAGTGGCTGCATCCACAAATGATCCTGAGGCTGCTCATGCCATGTTAGACTCTGCTCAGGATGTGATGGAGGGCTCGGCCATGCTCATCCAGGAAGCCAAGCAGGCCTTAATTGCACCTGGAGATACAGAAAGTCAGCAGAGATTAGCCCAGGTGAGCCTGGGCACTGGAAACCATGGTCCCTGGGGTTTCGTAGAGGTCAACTACCTGCTTTGTGGACATGTTTTCCTGGCAGGAATGCCCAGGACTCAGAAGGTATTTTCAGATCCATCTAAAATGTGTGCCGTAACAAGACTGACCATACTTGGTACTTAATGTGTTGTCTTTCCTCGTATTTCCCACACTAATTTGGCATCTACTTAATTCATAGTCAACAAATGACATGAGGGCTTTGAACTCTGACTGCCTTGGGACTCTAGACAGAGCATGCTTGCTCAGGGTTTGTGTCTACTTCAGAAAACTCCTCTTCCCAGTCAGTATGGTGAGGGAGAAATAATACAGGTCCAGTTATCCATACATTCTGAAAAGACTCCCCTAACCTCTCCAGATGATTCTTCAACTGAATAATGGGACCAACTGGCTAGGGACAATCCAGAGAGTGTTCTTGACATAGGACTGCGAAGATGTTTTAGATTAAATAGACCATTACTGCCAACCCCTTCCCCCAGCTTCTCTCTTAACTGAGATGACCAGGGCATGCAAGCAAGGAGCTGTGTCAGTATTCATGAAAGCGTATGAGGACAAGGTAGCATTGAGGACATCTTCAGGTCAGCAGGAGGTCCTGGAGCACCCTCTTTGCCTGGTGTGAAAGTGGGATCTTGAGGCGTGTCAGCACCAGGGGTTCACTGAGAAGAATCAATCAGCGCTGCTCCAAAGTCAACCTTGGGGACCTCATCCGAGACCTGCAGAAGATGCCTATGATCTAGGACCAGGCCTCATGTTGGAGAATTCTGTGTTTGGGTTCCAGAGCTGTGGCTCCTGGCCCTGGGGAGCAGATGTCATGTACAGCAGGTAGTAACCCAGCACCAGGTAGCAGAGACCAGAGGCCTGGCCTAACTCGATTTAGTTAACAGGGTTGGGTGGGAGCCAGTGAATAATTCCCACATTGGTGTCAGCTCTGCATATTCTCTCTGCTCTTTCTCCATGAATATGCAAAGGCGTTTGCGCCAGAAGTAGCTTTCTTAAGGTGTTTGCCTCCCTCTGTGTATGTGCATGCAGGTGGCCAAAGCTGTGTCTCACTCACTGAATAACTGCGTGAATTGCCTCCCTGGACAGAAGGATGTGGATGTCGCCTTGAAGAGCATCGGGGAGTCCAGCAAGAAGCTGCTTGTAGATTCGGTGAGATCCGAGTCTTGGAGGGGGTACCTGGTGTCTTTTCCCCCCTCAAGGAGAGAGTATGACTTTCCTTGGAGTCTCTGGGAATCTAGCCTTTCCCTTAGGAGTCTTGGTTTTCTACCATTTTCTCTTTCCTTTCTGGTTAACAAAGTTACTGAGTGAGGACTTGTCAGGGAGGAGTTTATGCCGGTATGAGTGCACATGTATGTGCAGGTACATGCATGCATATGTGTGCACACAAACCTCTGGAGGCCAAAGGGCAGCTTCAGATGTCCCAAGTTTCCTTTAAGGCAGGATCTCTCAGTGGCCTGTAACTTGATCAGGCAGGTGAGGCTGGTTGCTCAGTGAGCTTCCCCTCCTATCATCACCAGAGTTACATGTGCATACCACTACACCCAGTTTTTCATATGGGATTTGGGGGAATCGAACTCCAGTCTTCATGTTTGTAAGGGAATTTCTTTTATCAACTGAACTATCCCCCTGGCCCCCAAGGTGGAGCTTTGAACTCTGACTTCTTTTGAGTACATGTTTGCTCTTGAGTCATCTGAGTGGGACAGAAAAGAGGCTTTGGTTATCTAGCTTTCATAGGGCATGACAGATGTCTGGCAGTATATGTAGGTGCCTAGTAAAATCTGCAGCTTTGATGACTGTAATTCTAAAAATGATACTGTACTGGGTGTGGGTTTTTTTTAAAAAATTATTTACAAGGACCACTAATAAAATAAATGATGGTCATTTGTTAAGAAGAATGTGATTTGAAGTTGGCTATCATTGACCTCCTAGTTCTAAAAAGCTTAAACTGAGAGTTTCCATTATGAGATATACAAAATAGGGTGGAGACTAGATCCCCGAGCTAAGTTGCTTGGATATGAATCCTGGCCCTGCCATCTCAGTGAGTGTCAGTGACTTGAGAATAGCTGTTCTTGTCACAGGTAGCTCTCTGGTGCCCACAAAGTGGGCTTTCTGTAAGTGTGAGTGGATGGATGGATGGATGGATGGATGGATGGAAGAATGGAGATGTGTGGGAGGTCCAACTTAACACAGGCTCACACGCTGCAGAGCCATTTATATGAACTGATTACATGACCACTCCAAGGTATGGTTGAGGAGAAGGCTTTTATTGTAGATATGAGGGAAATTACAAACAGGCATCTAAAGAATCCAGAGCAGGGAGAGAAAGTAGTACATGAACATGGCCAGCAGATTTGACCTGGCTATGAGAGGAGGGGGGTGGGGAGGGAGAGAGGAAAATAAAGAAAGTGAGGGCAAAGGACACAGAGAGGAAAGGAGGGAGGGAGGAGGGGG
>JADRCD010159663.1:0-12443 GCA_019843815.1 Montemys delectorum | reverse complement strand
TGTGTGTGTGTGTGTGTGTGTGTGTGTGTGTGTGTGTGTGTGTGTGTGTACATGAGTACAGGCACATGCAGAGGCCAGAAGAGGACATTAAATCCCTAAAAGCCTGGGTTACAGGTGTTGTGAGTCACAAGACACGAATGCTAGGATATAAACGTTAGTCCTCTGCAACTGTGATAAACTGCATGCTCTTAACCACTAAACCATCTCTCCATTTCCTTGGGAAAACAATTTTAAAAGTCTAATTTTACTTTTCCAGGCTTATCAAAAGCAGAGAAAACAGAAAAACAGGGATGAATTTCATAATCTATTTTTAAGGTAATGGAAAAAACATTTACCTAATATTTTATATCCAAATTACCATTAACAGTAAGAGATAGTCCTGTAAATAATCAAGCCATTGGGCTTATAGAAGTCATCTTGCCTACATGTAGAATTTGAGAATATAACTACACAAAGACAAACTGGGTCAGGGTGACAATTCCAAGCTTTTGTATGCAACCAACCTTATTATTAGTTGCTTGGAGTACCCAATCTATTGATAGTTTTTAAACTAAATTGTAATGTATACAGTAGCTCTAGCTGAGTGGTCAATAGAATGCTCATGTCCTAGGGCAACATGACTCAGGTCACTCTTCATATTCTGTGGACAGGTTAAAAGAATGGCATTATTTACCACCTTTTGAAGAAATCCATCTACTCTTATCTAAACTGTATTTGTTTCTTCATGATTACAAGTCTAAGTTGGCAGGAAATCTCATTTGCACATAACTCAGGCTACCAGGACAATATTATAAGCACTCCCAGCCCCCTATGAAAACTTAAGAGCAAGTTACAGACTACATCAGTGTACAAACCTGTTTCTTAGAGACCCTCCCATACTATATGAATGTAGTCTTTGAGCTCTTCATCATTTTAAACCTTTCAGATAATTAAAGCAATGCTCAAACACACAAATATGTTCTGTCTAGTGTGGTCTGAGTGACTCCTTCATGGAAATCCCAGCTTTGTTTGTCTTTAAATTCATCTACAAACTGATTTTTATTACATAGAAGTTTGTCTTTCTCTTGATTTAAATTTGAACCAGTTGTAACATCTAGTTAATCATTAATAAAGTGAAGAAAATCTTTAATACACATATGAAACTCATGATTTTACCATTCATGAAAAGCATCCTTTCCCATCCACAAAACCAAGGCAATGTCTCCAAAAGAAACCATATTTCTTATGACTTTTCCAAAATTTAATGTCATAAAGTTTGGTTCTGAATCGTGCTTTTAAATGTAATTAGAAAGGCCAAGATTTCATTAAAAGTATAAGTTGTTGATTTTAAAATATATGTGATTAAATTTTAAAAATAGTTTGTCACAGTTTAAGAAAATGACAGTTTATAAGAATTGCCACAAATGTTTGTCAAAAAAAAAAAAAAAGAAAAAGAAAAGAAAAGAAAAGAAAAACCAGCTCTCACCTCAATAGGAATAGAAGATAGTTTATTCTAGAGCCAAATTTGACTAATCATAGCCTGGGAACACAAATTTAGGTTACTTTAAATTTCATGTTCCAACATGGAAGTAGTTTCATAAAGTTTTTATAGTAACAAAGCAGAGAGAGTCATAAATCAAGACACTTTTCAAATGTGCTAGTTGAAATATCACAGAGGAAATAACAGCAAGATGGGGAAATCTCTACTATCAGACATGGTTGCTATCTGATGACAAGCTTAGCTTTGGGGTTGGTGGAAGTTAGTGTTCTGCTAAATGCTAAATTAATAGATGCCAAAGGCTTTTATCATGAGTCACAGGATATTACTTCCAGCATAGAGTTGAACAAGGAATGGCTACTCACAGGGACTAAAGCTAGCTAGAGAAAATGTCTGGATGAGTCTCTCAACCTCCAAGATTCCAACCCCTCCAACCCACCACAGCTCTCATCAGTCAATCCATTTTTACAAACAGCTTCTTTTCAAGAATTCTCCTTGACATACTTAACAAAAATTACCTGCCATACATTTTGATAGGCTTTACTAATTGCATAAAACAATGACATCCTCAGCATGTTAATTAGAACAAGAAAAATAATCTTTCTGTCACTTAAAACATTAGCAAGAGGACTCCCAATACAAAAGCAGCATCTGAGTTCTATTTAACTAGATTAGTTCTATATGTTATATAGCCATTTCCGCAGACAAACTACAGCCTGGAGGCAAATGCATTAACTTCAGGAAGTAAACAACTTAGTAGTTTCAGGAAGTCTCTGAACCTGACCAAAGACTCTAGGTTTCTCCCCAATACACTGGTTATAGAAATAGTAAGGAGTAGGGCAGCAATTGAAAGGGACAGAATGATCAAGTTGCCTAGAAGACTCTCAGACAGGAGGAGCTGTCTAGAAAAGGCAAATCAGACAAGATGCTTAGAAGAAACTACCTGGAAAAAGAGGCCAGCTGAACTGCCCAGAAGAAACAGAGATCAGATAAGCTCCCTGGGGAAAGGCCCTCTCCAACCTGTTGAGCTGCAGTGTTAACTTAGTTATCTTACTGTTAACTTAGCAACCTATCAACTTATGCAATGTTTCCAGCACTCCTGTATCCATGCTGGAGTAGGCTTTGAGTGATGCACCTCCTAGGAGTCTACTCATCCACATTTTTGTAAATAACACCAATTAAAATCCTTGGCTCAACAAGATAGGCTTTGGTGGTATCTTACTTAGGGTTTTATTGCTGTGAACAGACACCATGAGCAAGGTAACTCTTATAAAGGCAAACATTCACTTAGGGCTAGCTTACAGTTTCAGAGGTTTAGTCCATTATCATCACTGCAGGAAGTACGGCATGAGCTTAGAAGACCTCAAAGCCTGCCCCCACAGTAATACACTTCCACCAACAGGTCCACACCTCTTAGTAGTTCCATTCCCCATGATCAAGCATTCAACCACATGTATCTAGGGGCGCCAAACTATTCAAACCACCACAGGTGGTATCCTTGCTTTAGCCTGTCATTGATTCCGTATTTGGAGGGAACAAACATTTGTTCATGTCTTCCTTGGAATAGTGCCACAATATTATCCCCCTGTCTCAAATTTACACTGAAAGCTTCACTTTGATGTCTGTGCCCATATTTACAGAAATTTACCTGATGGACAGAAAAAAAATAAACATGTTCTACAGATAGCTATGATAGGCATTTGCCCAGCCTGTGTTTACCCAGTGATAAAGAATGGAAGACAATCATGTCCTCTTCAAATGACGAGTGTATGTGATGCAAAAGTCATGGATGACTATTCATTCTAGAATAAGCCATTGATGACAGACTCAATGTACAAAATCAATTTCCATAGGCCAGATTTTTGTTAATTGTGCATATCCTGCACTTTTGCCAGATTTCCGTGCAGAAATACAACAGCTTATGAATTTCACTCATTAAAGTTCTATTTGTGTGTGTGTGTGTGTGTGTGTGTGTGTGTGTATATATATATATATATATATAAATTTCACTATGAAAAATTTTAAATAAGTAAAACATTACAAACCATAGTAAACCAGACCCAAAGTCTATATAACTTAATGAAAATACATACAGTTAGAATTGGCATTGAAATGGAAATTGTGAAACTATACATTAAATTTTACAGCTTCAGTAATAAATATATTTAATATACTTAACCACCACCAAAAAAAGAAGTTTTAAGAACAGAATTAGAAATAGAAAAATAATTAGCTCTATGTCCTTTTTTACAACTTATGTCCATTATCTACAATCTCATAAAGAAATAAACTAGATATTCACTCATATGTGGAATCTAGCCAGTAATGCATGTATATATGCAAACAAATGTACATGTTGGCACAGGTAGCATGAAGAGAAAAAGAAGAACTAACTATAAGGGAAAAGAAGAAGAATTGAATGAACATAATAGGTATATATTCTAATTATATCATTAGTCTATGCTTTTCTACATAGCTCATATCACAATATGATAAATGATATAATAAAAGAAGTCCACATCTCTCAGTCTGAAATGTTATGAGAGCCCTAAAGTAATGTCTTCAGGTCATTGTTCCCACTTGAGGTTAAATATATTTCTATCAAAATTCAGCAAAGTAACCACACCACTATGTTTGCCCCTTAACCGTTATCAGTGTCAAACACTCACCCCATGTTCCTTAGCTGCTAGGACAACACTCAGGAGGATATCTTCCTCAACAAAAGGTCTCACGGCATCATGGATAATCACAACTTCTGGCTTAGTGAGTTTACAGTCTGGTTGATCTTCTGCCAGGGCTTTCAGTCCATTGAAAATTGATCTGTGGCGTGTGGCTCCAGCCTCAGCTAGTGAGATGCGCTTATGCCCATATCTCTGGATGATACTTCTCATTGCTTCCATGTTCTCCCTTGTCACAGTCACAACAATGTCCTTTATCCAGCATACTCTACAAAGAAAGCATGTGTACATTCAATATAAATGAACTCTAAAGCTCATAAAAGAAAACTGAATTTCCAGTATAAATAAGTATCAATTGATTTACATTGGGAGATTAATCCTGAAAGCTCAGTTCTTATGCTTTTTTATGAAGTCTGCGGATCAATAAGCATTTCATACTATCAATAAAGGTGATTTTTCATACTATATATCAATCATACTATATATGTATCATATGGAATGGTACATAAAGCATGCTATCCCATATATTACATACATGTGATTTGTCACTTCAATTAAATTTGAATAAATAGCAATCTGTAAATTGTCTGAGAAAACATACAAAAAATTATGCTTTTAAATTTATATTTTTTCCTATTATTTTATCCTTCAGTAGGGTAAGAACAATATAAAACATTATTGAGTTCTACAAGCTGATTATCTCAAGATGTTGCACGAGCTACAACCAACCACACAAATACTAAAACTAGCTAGCTGATCTCATACAGACCTCCACCAGACTGATCACAGTCCATACTGGCTCTGGAATCAAACAAGTTTAACAAATACCAGTACTAGCAAACAAGTGACACTGAGGACCTGTATGTTCCCATGGGACAAACCCAGGACAAATACCTCTGGCCTACAGTATCAATCGATTCTGAGTAAAGATCACTTAAAATTTCTAATATTTTATATGCCAACTACAAAATTCAATTTAAAATAAAAAATAACAAAGTTATGAGCCTATGAACCCTATACAGTCATGCTAGTTAAGTACCGGAAGTAAAGTTTCCAAATGAGAGATAACAAGAAATGCACTTAACATGCATTAAGGATGTCTCGTTTGTAACCTGTATGAGATTCACATATACCTTTATGCTGTCTTTTACATGGGTAGTATTTCTCAGAAGACATTTACATGATAATTTATAGAATTATAATTTTTAAGTTTTTTTTATTTATGAAAATTACACTACAGGAGCCTGTATGGGCATCTCAGAGCCACATTCCTTTCCTATCAGGGAGCAGCTAGGCATGAAAAAAAGAGGGTCATGGCAGAGGGAAGGCCTGTGTGTTTATAGGAAAGGGAGGAGGCAGTATTTTAATTTTTTTATTGATGAAACAGAATTCTTTTTTGTTGGTTTGTTTCGATTCATCCTCTGGAGTATGGACTCTGTGGTAGCACATATGTCTATCTGTCTTGTACATTGCTTTATGCAAAACTCTTCTCAGGTGTTTAATAACTGTTCATTGAATGAATAAACTGTCCACAGCATAACATCTTACACTTATGCACTGGTTTTCTTGCTTTTAACCATATATCCTAAAGCTCCTTAGAGGTCCTCAATTACTTTTATATTTTCTCAGACATTTCATATTGAAGGCTTCAATAATGAAAATGATGCAATAACATAAAGTGCCTGTGAGCAATCTGTAGTCTTCCCAAGTGATAAAAACTACAGAATGAGATTACTTATGAATTTTTCTTTGGTTTACTTAGTCCATCCCTCATACCAATGTCATCCTTGACAATTCTAGAACTTACCCCACCCGGGCAATGTGAAAACTATACTATTCACAAAGATTATAGCAACTGGAAAACCACCACTCTGCAGTCCCCACCCCACCCTTCATTCAGTGTATAGTTCTGAAAGGTTCTGGCTCAACCTCTCGTTCTTGTACTCTCTGCTACTTCATGAATGGGGTCTTAACTGTCTCATCTTCTCCCAAATCAGTTTATTCTTGCTACTTCTAGATGATCCCTCTCAAGTTCAAATGCTAGGGTCATACTACAGGTTCTAGCCCAGACCTGTGTAGAACTTACTGCCTCCTCCTATCCCTATAAACACACAGGCCTTCCCTCTACCATGATCCTCTTCTTTCCTGTCTAGCTGCTCCCTGATAGGAATGTGGCTCTGAGATGCCCATACAGGCTCCTGTAGTTGAACATTTGGTCCCCAGCTAGGAATACTATTTTAAAGTGTCATGAAATCTTTAGGGGCAAGAGGCATGGCTAGCATCAGTGAGTCACAGGGTCTTTGAAAGTTAAAGTCAGGTCAGCTTCCAGCCTACATTCTGTTAGTTCTGATGACTCACTCCAACTGTCCTCCCCACATAACAGGTTGCATTGCCTGTAAAGTCAAGCTTCTCCTCACTTAAGTTGATCTCCACACACATTGTTGAGAAAGCCAATAAAGAGGGCAACATATCCTCTTACTAGCATGTCTCTGTGGTGCTCTCATTTCTCAGTACTGCTCTTCCTTCTCTCCCTAGCCTACAAACCCATTTCTGAGCCTTACTTGCTCCTCAGGTCGAGACAAAGCCCAATCTAGGAACTTTTTTGACCATAAACTTGGGCACAACACCCTTTCCTTCCACTTCCAAAAGATTGGTCTCCCAAAAGTTATTACACGCCATGCTGTAGTCTGTCATTTTCTCTCTCATTAGGCCCCTGGCTCTCAGAAAGACCACATCCCAGAACCCAGCACACATGTTACTTTCAATAATATTAGTTATAGAGACGGTGAAAAATATGGAATCTTTGCTAGTGTTTATGGACTATATTGAGGATCTTGCCTACAATATCCCTACACCTAGCTCTTTGGGATACATTGCAATGGTCTCAATGTTATGCTTGAGGACACGGAGATAATGGCCTGCCCATGGTCACACCAGGAGAAAATGAAAGGACTGGGATAAACCCAATCTGACTTTGGAGCCTACATCATTAACCTAAATAAATGTACCTACACTGCCTCAGGAGGAAAGTCTAACATCTAGGAGAGAAAGCATCATTCTGGACCATTCTGCATCTAATACTTCATTTCTGTGACTAGGGTTAAAACTGATGGCATAGTTGCCTCTGCAGTAAAACAGTCAATTTCCTATAATTTCTAATAATTCCAACAAAGGAAAGTTTTCTTTCACTTATTTACTAGGATATTCAACAAATGTCAACCAAGCATTGAGCATGTGCCCTCTCTTATGCAAGGCAGGAGAAACAATAGTGAGCACAGAAGTACAGCATTCCTTATGTCGCACACCATATGTTAATAAATATCTGCTAACTGGACAGAAAAAAAATGCTTACATAATTAGGTAAAATGCTTTTAAGGAATTATTAAGCTGGGCATGGTGGCACATGCCTTTAGTCCCAGCATTTGGGAGGCAGAGGCAGGGTAACTTAAGGCCAACTTAGTCTACGAAGTAAGTTCTAAGATAGCCAGAGCTACATAGGGAAACCTGTCTTGAAAAATGAAGAAGAGGAGAAAAGGAGGAAGATGAGGAGGAAGAGGAAGAAAGGAAGGAAGGAAGATGAAGAGAGGAAGAAAGAAAGGAAAAAAGAAAGAAAGAGAGGGGGGGAAGGGAAAGAAGAAAGGGAGAGAGAAATTATTAAAAGCCATAAAATGTGTTGAATATTTAATGTGATCCTATGTTACCTTCTTTTTATTATAGAAGAATTACAATATATACTCAGCTACATCAGTGGCAGAATTTTTGCATAAAGCAAGAGGTGAAGTTGATTCTAAGCTGACTGACCTTGTTAGTTTACATTGCATGTTCTTCAAGTGAATTCAGCTGAGATAACTTTTAAAAGTTTAATGAAAAATTATAGTCAACTAAAATACAAAAGAATAAAGAAGAAAAATGAAAGGCTAACACAGAACATAAGCATTCAAATATCTGTTCAATGGTTCCTTCTGTTTTAAATAAATTAAATTAAATGTAAGTAATCATAAACAGCTAGAGCTGTAGCTTTAGACCATTCCCAGGCAATTATATTAGCTTTATTAAATGTATGAGTGTTTTGCCTGCACACATGTATGTGCACCATACACATACAGTCCAGTGAGACTACAAGACAGACACAGATGTTTGTGACCTGCCATGTTGGTGCTAGAAACTGAACCTGAATCCTCCGCAAGAGCAACAAGGGCTCTTACCCATTGATCTATCTTTCTAGCCCCAATATATTAAGTTGAACTTATGATGGGTCTGAGGTTTGGATGGTGGGTCATTACTGTTAGTGAGACAGTGTCTAATACAGGTTGCCCTAGAATGCGTTACCTAGCCCAATCTAGTCTCAAACCCATTACAATCTTCCTATATCAGCCTCCTGACTGACAGAGTTATAGGTATGACCCACCATGGTCAACTTTAAAATGACTTAAACCACTATTTTTCAAAGTGTGTGTTACAGGAGCCATTATGCATCATCACAGTTTCCTATAAAGTTAAATTCAGTATTGTTGACTAGGCTAAAGAGAAATGAGAATAAAATGTGTAGTAGAAAATGGGGAAAGTTTACTCAAAAAAAGTAAAGGTTTAGAAAACACTACTTCATACCACTCAAGCGGTAGTGGGCTTACAATGCTATTTTGTTCAAATCCAGAATACACCCAGGACCTGCAAGCTTTTGTTAAGTACTGTTTGTATTCCAAAGGATTTATTCACATTCTTTTCAAGTCATAGAATTAAATTTTAATTCTGCAGAAGACTTTTAATAATGTAAAATCATGAGACTGTAAAAGACTTTAAGTACCTCACACAGTGCACACTGAGTAAATACTTGCTGAATAGAAGCATCTAGCCTACCTCTGAGCTGAAAACAAGTCCACACCAAACCCCCGGCAGCCCAATTCTATCAAATCCGCATGATTGTTTCCTTCCTGGCACATTCCATAGCAAATATAATCGTAGCCCCAAGCTCCATAACACCTACAGACATTTTGAGGAGGAAATATAATATCTCAGAAGTTATTTTCTCCTGGAATAAGGCTACAAGCATACTCTGATTAGATAGTTTAATAAAGCCAGTTGAAAGCAGAACATTTATACAAATGCTTACTTACAAACCTGGGGGACATCAAGCCAAGGTAACACCCACAGAATACTTTCACACAGGCTGCAGAAATGTGGCCTTAAAGGGACAGTGACAGCTGCTGCTCTCCACCATGACTGCCTTCATGGAAACTTGACTCTGAGTTGCACTGGGACCTTGTCTACAGAATCCCACCTCTTTGTGCTATTTTGATGTTTTAGGATAAAAGTTGAGACAGTAAGAAACAGGGTTGCTATCCCCTTAGTCACAGGGGTTTCTTACTTTGGTGCTGTTCTGGGAGCCTCAGAGCCAATGGTCTTCACCTGTTTTTGAAAGTCTCAAAGGGAAGGCAACACAAAGCTCTTATCCTGTAACCATCACAAAACACAACAACGGCTTTTCTTCTCCCCTTCACTTAGACACTAAGACCTTCTTAATGAATCAAATTAAACTACCATTCAACTAAGGCTCTCCTAAGCACCTTTCTCCTTCTGAATCATTCATCACCAGGATCAATACTCTCTCTCTCAAACACTCCTCACATTTCCCCTCTCCCGTTTTTACTATCTCAGTTTAACTCACATGATCAATGGGGCTCATTTAGAGAAACACTCATACAATTCTCATCTATCCTGCTAACAGAATTTGCCATGGTTTAAATCCAAAATATAAAAAATAGAAAGTTAAATAAACTGTAAGTCAATACATTGAAATCTATACCTTGCAGTCTTAAAAAAAAAAAAATCTAAGCATGGGTCATCCTTGGTTTCCAAGCACTAAGACAGGCAGCAGATGAATTGTAATCACAAGTTTGTATTTCTATTATACAAACACACATACTGATCTACTGAATCACGTCTGTTAGATCAAGACTAATCTACTCTAATAAAACTTCAGATACTGATCAGGGGGTTGGATTGCTAGTGTGTTGCTATACAGGACCATCTTCCAATAAATTGATATCAGAGGTCCAGTTATAATGTTTTGATAAGCATGAACCATATCAAGGAACAAGTTACCTTAAGCAGGATCTTCTACCTAAGAGAGCTCGAGAAACCTCAAGAGTTATAGGGAAAGTGAGGTCAAAGCACACTTACTGACTGAGGAAGACGAGCCTCCATCTAAATAAGCATACCTGAAGTTCACCTCATTTGTTTGTTCTTGGGTGGTCCTAATATTGTCTTTTTAAAGATATTCCATACTATCCTATGCTTCGAATTAACATTTTCTTTTCTTAAATATTTGAAACCAGAAATCAGACTACTGGTAAGAATTTTTATTTCTCTGGTCCCCTACTCACCAATCCCATTTTTTTTGTATCTTAAAAAAGAATAACAAAACAAACAAACAAACAACAGCAACAATAAAAAGTAGTGCCTTAACCCCTCTGTGACCCAGCTAGCTGCAGGTTTTGCCCAGCCGACTTTAGCCGCAGTCAGCATCTTAAGCATTCCCAGGTACTGATAAAGTTGTTAGCCATCGGAGTGAAAGACACTGGCCCCCAGTCTTGACCTAAAGTTCATTAAACAGTCAATTCCATCCTATAACCCCTCATGCAAGACATACCTAGAGAGGGCATTACCCTGCCTCTACTTTGTCAGGAAGAAGAGCAACAGCATTCTGAACAGTCCTCAAATAGATGGTTTGACTCGTCAGGGTAGTGGCTGCTGCTTCTTTCTGTGGAGTTCAACCAGTTCCATGGCAAAGGGGTTCAGGTCACTCCATTGTGGGAACTATGCTACTATAGCTGTTGTGGGCCCCCAGTCAATGACTATGAGTGATAAAACAATTGCCAACTTCAAATCTAGGCAGAACCTTTTTCTAAACAGTAAAAATTGGGTACATTGGTTAATCAACTGAACTGGGTCTCTTCACAGAGTTGTAAGCCCTAGACTACACTTTTGTCACATGGTTTCCTGAAACAAATTTTCTTCCTTGATAGTGGTGTCATGAAGCATGAGGGACCAAGACTCCTGATCTCAGGTCCTTGTTAGCCAAACAAACAAATAAACAAACAAACAAAAAAAGTAATGAATGTTCCCTGAGTTATATAAGCTGTTATAATTTATTTCAATTTCCCTAATGGGCTATTAGGATTTCAAACTGCTGTAATCAATTAAGCAAAAATGGAAAGCAAATGTCCTTTCGCTGTATTTTCCACAAATAAACCCTTTCCAAAACATTCTTTTACATTAAAAGTTTAACTTTTAGTGTTCACCTATCTCAGGCTACCTTGGTACATGCAAAAAAAAAAAAAAAAAAAGAGGGGGAAAATTAATAGAAAGTATTCCCCCAAGGGAAAAGGTGTCAAATGAAAAACATTCTACAACTTCCTGCAGACAAAGCTCCACTGCCAATATCCATTGCAAGCCATTTCATTGCCCATTGCTGGAAAGATGAACAAACAGCGTTACCAGAATGACTGTGGAGCTAGAATTTTGGGGATGTGCGCTATTGGTACAATGGCTGTATGAAGCAAGCCCTGTACTATCCAGAGAAATAAAGGACACAGGCAGGGGCGGTAACTGGAATCGTTTCCTGGTCTGACTCGAGTTTCGGGTGTAACCACTGGTCCTGATTACTCTAATCAAGGATGATTGCAGCCCTTTACACTTCTTCCATTTACCAAATGCCAATACTCAGAAAGTAAAATAATCTCATGAGAAATTACTTTGTCCCTTTGACTTTTTTCAAGTGTGTTAGGAGTTGCTCTTCTGAGCAAACGGCCAAGGACAGTGGTTTCTATGGAAATCTCCTGTAATCGTTACTTACGCTAAATATTAGCATCTATCTTGAAATATAACCAGTCCGATTCAGGATTTAAGGCATCACCTCAGCTGTCCATTTGACTTCAAAAAAGTAAAGATCTTGCAGAACTTAAGCACCTTTATAATCCTCCCTTCCCATCTCACCTCAGCCCCATCACATCTCCTCTCACAGTGCCTTCACAGCCTCCCTGACACTGCTCATTATTTCTGAAATTAACTAACTTCCGTCTCTTTTCTAGGGTGTCTAGGCCTCAACCTCACCATACAACTCCTTCCCGTTATTGAAAGGCTGGAATTAACACTGCTCTTCTCTCTAGGACCTAGTTATTTAGCCAGGCCTGACTCCGGAGGAGAAACGTGTCTGCCCAGGAAACTGGAGGTGCAGCTCCGACTCGCCCGCACGCATGCGCGGTGGCAGTATGCCCAAGGCGCTCCCA
>JADRCD010159660.1:0-14098 GCA_019843815.1 Montemys delectorum | reverse complement strand
AACCCTGGGTCCTCATGGTATGTGTGTCTTCTGTTCTCTCAAGTCTAGATAACTTATTCACAAAGCACACACACACACACACACACACACACACACACACACACCTCATATTTCCCTCCATACCTGCATTTCCAGCTACAGGTTCAAGCCACACCATACACTCAAAAACACAGCAATCAGTTGGGAATACGCAACGCATTAAGGGTTTCTTAAATTCAGAAGTAGTTACCAGAAGACAACTGTGGTCAGAGGCTCAAGCACAAAGTCAAAGCATAGGGGAGTGTAGCAAAGGTGGAAAAAGCCTACTACTTCTGAAGCCAGGAGAGCACAAACCAGCATGTCTTGACCACTGCACCAATATTAGCTGAGTCATTAGCATTGTATAATAACAACAGTGCACAAATAACAGTCGCACGAATGTATGAACCCCTGCAAACCACTGGGCCATTTGTTTTGTTTTGTCCTGTGTTATTTGTAACTTTAATTTTTTTTCAAACCTTATTTCTAATGATGGTTCTTAATTGCTTTAACTTTCCCTTTTAGCCCACCACCCACTAGAAGTAGTGGAAAAGACAGGATATGGGGCAGGCAGGAGCAGAGCAGGGGGAGCAGGGAGTGGATCTCTATGGAAAGGTTCTTTGGAGCAACTCCCATCTGTGTTGTCTGGAAATCACAGTTCAGTTCCCAGGTTAGCAACAGAAGCTCCATCCATTTGCAAACCCTTCACAGGTATGCCAGCAGTCCATTTAGATAGAGCCAAGACAGCAACATCAATGACATGACCTGGCAGAGACAGCCAGGCCTCAGCCTCAGCTCAAGTCAGCAGAAGGGACCAGGAGGGCCACCAGGAGAAGTTCTCGGCTGTGCCTCTCTAAGGACAGCAAAGACCAGCAATTACTTGAGACCCACAAGCACTGCACAGCTAGCTCTATAAGTGAGCCAAGCTCAGCCTCCATCACTGTCCATTGAGTTCTATTTATACTCTCCAATAACCATGAGTCCTCCATGGTCTTACCTCAGCACATGCATCTGTCTCAGCTGACATCACTCTGCCAACCAGCCCTAGTCCTCAGAAGTGGCAAGAAACTGCAGCACAGCACCAGAAGTATTTTGGTGCATTTCTCTCTGTGGTGTCCCAACAAATACAGCTCAACCTTGCAGTGTAAGGCAGACTAATACATACATGTTGTTAGCAAAGAACCCTTCATCCTGTACCCTTTCATGTGCTTGCTTTAGCAGAACATCCTCTCTCCTGTGTCTGCTCCAGCAAAGATGTTCCTTCACCAGTTGGCCTTCGTTTTTCACACCTGTGTCTGCTTTAACAAAACGTTCCTTCATGTGTTTGCCCCAGCAAAACACCATCCAACTGACTTTCCAAAGAACCCTTAAGTTTCCACTTCAGTTGTTGTTTTGTTTTGTTTTGTTTTGTTTTGAGATCGTGTCTCATTATGCCATCCTGACTGACCTTGAACTTTCTACATAGACCAGATTGGCAGAGAACACACAGAGATCCAACTGTCCCTGTCTCCCAAGTACTTGGATTAAGCACATGATGCCACATCCATCAAGAGGCAATTTTTGTCAGGAAATGGAAATTATGCTTTTTAAAAAGCCTATTTTGTATGAAGCTTGTGTGCTTTGTTTTATGCACTAAGAGGTCTCCAAATCCTGATATTCACTAAGATTTCCACATGAGTTGTATCTGTGTCAATCTTGCTCATCTCTAGAACCCCAGCCTGAGGACAGCATCTGATATTCAGTAAATATTAGCAAAAAGAAAGAAGCAACAAGAATGTGGTGGCTAACAAGGACCTCGGGGCGAACCAGAAGCAGCCTGTGCCCGACTGCACTGTATAATCAGAAGCTTCAAAGTCTTTAATTCTCTGTCCACCCATATAAGTTATTCATACCAAAAACACATTTCTTCACCCTCCAATGAACTCAAAGGACAATAAGTCACAGAAATAAATTGAGTAACATGACTCCAAAGGATTATGGGAAACACCAAACAGTAAAACTTTTAGTGAACATTCTAAAACCATGGCTCTGTCCAAGGCAGGGATATACCTCAGATTCATGGCTGGGATATAGAGCAGTGGTCGAGTTCTTGCCTAGCATGCATAAGCCTGTGCATTCAATTCTGGCTGCCAAGAAAACTGAAGATAGAGTATCAAGATACTCTATTATTCTTACGAATGTGTCCCTGCACACTCAACCTGACACAAAGTCGCCTTTAGACATCACAAGTTAAGCAATGTGGCAGGGCTTTTTAAAACACCGTACCTGATACCAGAGTATTTTCAAGGCTTGTAGTTAAAACATACTGCAGCACTTAGCATTAAGAGCACTGACTGGAGCCTGGAGAGATGGCTCAGTGGTTAAGAGCACCATCTACTCTTCCGAAGGTCCTGCGTTCAAATCCCAGCAACCAGATGGTGGTTCACAACCATCTCTAAATGGGATCTGATGCCCTCTTCTGGTGTGTCTGAAGAGAGTAATGTTGTACTCATATACATTAAATAAATAAATCTTTAAAAGAAAGAATCAGTAGGAGAAAGGAGAAAACACATTTTCTTAGCATGTATTAATTATACAAAGCAATTGATCTTCTTGTGGCACTGACATACATATAAACCCTCTTCATCCATCTTATTTCTTTTTCCCCCTGGTTCCTTTCTTCCCCTAAACAGTCTACCTTTTTCTTTCATGGGATCTTATTTTCTCTCTGGATGCTACATATGGGCGAAAGTGTGTGATATTTTCTTACTCTAGGAAACTGATTTTTAAGGGTTAAGAATTGTCTGTCACAAAGCAGAGCACGGGGCTGGAGAGACGGCTCAGCAGGTAAGAGCACTATCCGCTCTTGCACAGAACCCATGCTTCCCCCCAGGGTCTACATGCTGACCCACAACCATCTTTAACTCTAGTCCCAGGGGATCCAGTGCCCTGCTCTGTCCTCCTTGGACACCAGGCAGGCATATGATACACAGGAATAATCGAGCACCTGTACATATTTTGAAAGGAAGATAGTAAAGATGGAAGGAAGGATAAAAGGGAAGGGAAGGGAAAGGAAGGGAAGGGAAGGGAAGGAAGGGAAGGGGAGGGGAGGGGAGGGAAGGGAGGGAAGGGAAAGCAAGAGGAGGGGAGGAGAGGAGAGGGGAGGAAAGGATCAGGAAACAGACAAGAAAAGGAAAACTTCACAGGCCATGTGCCACTATAGACATAGCATCCACCAGACACCAAGACTCCTGTTCAAACTCTTGTCTTTAAGGTTACCTGTTTTGCAACAACTGAACACTAGAGATTTGAAAACTTGCTTATAGCTAGTTGCCCCCTAGAAAAATAAGAACATCGTACCATTTGTTAAGCTAAGTAGCTAACTACATTTTCCAGCAGTAAAGCAATAGCAAGAAAGTAAAAACTAGACCCTAAGTGGCAGATAAAGAAAATGTAAAATGAAAACAAGTGCAAGTAACAGTGCCGAATAGGCCTGCCCACTCATTCACCGTGCTCCACTGCAGTGTCTCCGTCGCAGTCCTTAGCAGTGTCGTGTCTTGTGTACTGCTCTTATAAGATAATTTTTGAAGCATCTGAGTTCCAACTCAAAATTAAGTTGATTGGAAGAGCTGGTGCAAAGCTTTGCAATGGGCAATTGGAAGAATGCAAGCCTGTGAGCTTACTGAGATAGGAGCAGTTAGGAGACATAGAGAAAAAAATTGTTTCTGTTACTTAAACCTTTCAGTAGAAAAGAAGTGAATTGCACATGGTGAAATCACTCAGGTCAGAGTTCAGATCTCAGGCTTTGGAGCAGCAGGTTTCTCTGAAAGATGAAATCCAAGTCCAGTTCTTACCGTTTCTAATGTGTGTGAGTGTGTGCTGGGAATTCCTATATGTATGCATGTTTACATGTATGTGTGTATGTGCATGCATGTACAGCACCGAGATTCATGTTAGAGCGCTCTCTCTCTCTCTCTCTCTCTCTCTCTCTCTCTCTCTCTCTCTCTCTAACTGCTGTGTACTTGATTGAACACAGGACTTGCTTATCCAGTTAATATAACTAGACAGCTTGCTCTAGGGATAACCTGTCTCTGACGTTACACATGTGATGCCATGCCTCCCTGGCATGTATGTGGACTTTTAGCTTCTGAACTTCAGTCCTTGGGCTTGGATGGAAGGTGCTTTAAGCATCAAGCTCTATACTCGGCCTTCAGTTTATACTCAGATGGGAAGCAGATTACCTACCTGCCTACATTACAAGAATTGGTCATAAACAAGTACTGTAATGCAACTCTCATATAAGGGTTTGGCTACATACGTGGTGTGAAATAAAGATTACCTATAGTTTCATGCACTTGGTCCCAAATATCATAACTAGTAGTGATCATGGAGGCTTATTTCCTCTCAGTAAAGAAAATTTCTAAAAGTTCAAATTGCCTAAATTTCAAATCTGCTAGACTGTAGGTTAGGAGATGCTGAATTCTCTAACATCAGGAGCCTTCAGGCAAAACAAAATGACCTTTCTCCAGGCATGGCAAGTGTGGAATTCAGTACAACCTTTAAATCCTACCATGTCAATGCTCAGCTTTCTAGCATGCCTTAGAATTACTGATAGATTCTGAAACAATGAGCACAATTTTTCTGATTATTCTTGAAAAGCAAAGATAATAGTTTTAGACAGAAAGGCGGGAAATTTGTCACAAGACATTGAATTTGCTTAAGTGGTAACTTTGCATGTCTAAAAAATTAATATTTAGATTCATGATTTTTTTCTAGCAATTGACTCAGGAAAATACAAAGGTCTAAACGTTCCCCAGCCTCTGGCTTCTCGCTGTCTGTTTAAATAGCTCTCACGGTTCCACTCCATCTTTGTCTCTCTAGTTGAGAAGCAGACCTGACAAAGGCACTTAGGCAAGTACTGTAGATGGACCCTAGAAAAACTTTCATTTATTTCCAGTTCATCCAACACGCCCTCAGAGTTTTCATCCCAGCCATCCTTAGCTTCTCAGTTGGATGAATTTCTTTCTTTCCTTTCTCTCCATCCAACTGGAAACAGAAAATTCCCTCTTGTCTCATGAGCAGTTTTCTTCTCTTGTCTGAAGGATTTGCACACTTGGCCCTGTGAAGGATTTTCATGCCCTAAGAAGGATTCTCTAGTCTCTCGGGGAAATTTCCTGAGGCTTTTCCTTCATCAGATGGAATGAACTCTTTGGACACTCAACATGAAAGTGGATTCTTCATGCATTCCCTCGTACCCCCATCTTCCTCCCTTCCTATCCTTTCCTCTCTTCATTGGTGGTTTGGTCTGGTTTGTTCTGGTCTGGTCTGGTTTGGTTTGAAACAGGGTCTTATATGTAGCCTTGGATGGTCTGGAATTCTTCATACTGTAGAACAGAGTGACCTCACACTCACAGGCCACCTGCCTCTGCCTCCCTAGTGCTGGGATTTAAGGTGCGAATCAGAACACCTAGCTTCTTTCATTGCATTTTAATACATTTCCTTTTGAAAAAAAATGTATCTACTTGATGCTAGAATATCGCAATACTGTGGAAGTGGGAGAATGAGAAACAAACTCTGAATTCAACACAGGGTCTTTATGAGATCTTGAAAAGTAGGTACAAAATTACAATGTGCTGAGCGTTTAACAAGATTAAAGTCCATAGCTTTATCAGATATTTAACTGCATATTACACAAAAATGTGTTAATAAGTATCCATTAAAGCAATAGTGGCATGAAGTTTAAGGAGGAAACCATAACTGATTGGACTTGAGGCCTACTCTACACAACAGATTTTATCCCTGCTACTATAAATTTGATCAAAAGCCCATGGCTCAGTGAGGCATAGGCCCTAAGGGTAAAATATTGCTTTAGTAAATTGACATACTGTCAAACTGCCATCTAATGTTTATGGTCATAGATTAGTGTTCTTCCCAACCTTGACCAGAGAAGCTTCCCCTGGAGTGGGCAGCAGTGAATAGAGATTCATGAGGGTCACAGGGCTGAGAATAAATAACTTCTGAGTACTCATATCTAAATGGGACAACTATGTAAATTTCTCAAGGCTCAAAGAATAGAAGATGGCCATGGAAGAATATAAGATTCGGAGGATGAGGAAGCATGGTATGAAATGCTGTCTCCTAGATATAGCATGGACATTGCATTCACAAGCTCAATAATAGTTGCCTGCACATGACCTACACAAGGTGAGGCCAACAAAATCAGCCAAGATACAAGTAGGCAGTACTCACTGGATTCAGTGTGTTATGACAAATAGATAATGTGAATGGGGAGGTGATATGTTGGGGAGTCTAGAGGGAACGGAGGGAGTTGTTGGGGGGTAATACAATCAAGATACAGTGTAGACATATATGAAGTTGTCTAAGAATAATGGGTATTCAGAAATAAGCTAAGAACTATTGTTTTATATGGGATATTAGTTACTTTTGTAACTATATCCATAGCCAAAAGAACTCACTATTAGCCAGTGATTTCAGGAATTGAACACATGGTTGAGCATGAGTTCAACTGGCATTATGGCTACTTGGCATTATGTACTTGGTAGAATACCATGGCACCAAATGCATGTGATAAAGGAAAACACATCAAGACAGGAAGAACAAAGGATTTGGTATAACCTCCAAGACATGTCCCCAGTGATGTACTTCATCCAGACAGACTCCAAAACAGAACTATTGATTGGGAACCAAGATTTCAACATATGAGCCCATGGAGATTATTTCCTATTCAAACCAATAATATCCAGTCATTATTCCCTAAAGTCTCATGAGCATCTCATATTATAAAAGGTATGTATATATCAGCAAAATTGCCCAAAGTCTTAATAGTTCCTTTAATACTAACACATCAGGCAAGGAAAGATAGAATGGAGTTAACACATGAATGAAGGGTGAACATTAACTCTTACAGTATTATGTTCAGAGTTTATAGCAAGATGTGAATTCCAGCAGGTGAGTAGCCATTCTCTATCTGTAGTTTACATGGCCTCTTTATTCAGCTGGTTCTATTTGTGGCCTGCAGCTTTTCCTAGCTGATGTTGCACTGTCTGGTATCTCTGATATTCTGGGATCTCCAGTACAGCTTATGCTTTCCCTCTCATGGACTCATGCATTGCCTTGGGTGTCTATAGGGACACTCAACTGGTACACACTACCTGTCCTCTATGACTCCAACATTCTACCATTTTATATGCCTGGTGAGGTGATTTGAATACATTTGGCCCCCATAGACTCATGTGTTTGAATGCTTGGCCCAAGGGGATTGGCAATATTAGGAGGTATGGCTTTGTTAGAGTAGGTGTGGCATTGTTGGGGTAGATGTGGCATTGTAGGGGTGGGTTTTGAGGTCTCCTATACTTAAGTTCCACCGAGTATAGACTCTCAGAGCCTCCTCCTGGCTGCCTGGGAAGACTGTCTCCTCCTCGCATCAAGATGTAGAACACTTGGCTGCTCCAGCACCAAGTCTGCCTGCATGATGTCATGCTTCCCACCATCATGATAATGGATCGAATCTCTGAAACTATAATCCAGCTCCAATTTAAGCCAGTCACAATGAAATGTTTGCTTTTGTAAGAGTTGCCTTGGTCATGATGCCTCTTCAGACCACTAAAACCCTAACTAAGACACTTGGAAACCCCACATTGTATGGACACCACCAAGGCTTGCTACCAGCTACGCCCATGCATAGGTACATGGATGCAAGAACTTTTGAGTGCCTAGATGGCTGTCTTCAGGTAACTGAGAACTCTTTCTTTCTCCAACAATCCCTTCCACATAGGTTACAGCCTTTCCTTAATCTTGGAGTTGGTGATGACTGCCCACTATCTGTAACTCCCTCCAGGCATCTTTCTTATTGTCTGATGCTGAGAATTTGATTTCCTTTTAATCACTATCCTTTTTAACAACTACATGCTCCTTGCTCATTACTTGAACATACTTCTATTTTTGACCAAACAGCATGTTGCTCAAATCTTTGTGCTCTTATTTTTCTCTCCTGACCCTCTCTAAACAGAACTAGTAGATACAGTTGGCAGTTTCCACATCACAGCCTGAATACTTGAAACTAGATTGTTGAAACTCCTTCCACCAAATGAATTAGTCCATTGTGTTCACATTAAGCCTCACTCAAAATTTCAGGACATAGCAAAGTATAGATGAATTCTTTACCAGAATATAACATGAAATACCTCTATCTAAATCTCCAATAATCTTCATTTCCACCTGAGGCCTCACTCTCCTGGCCCCCACTATCTGCATTTCCCTCGACATTCTTGTCTTCGGAGCTCACATCACAACCACCAGTGACACTTTGCTTACTACATTCAGGGCTTATGTAGATAGATCCCTTTTCCAAACCCTTGCCATCAAAAGGCATTCCCTTGGAGTAAATACAAACATCTCCAGATATTGTTCCCCAGGCAATAGATAACCATCAACAAGATGATTTTAAATTTGCCACAATTGATACAATCTGGAACTGAGGCATTTGCTCATCTTCTCCAGGACATGGAACCAGTGGTGCCCTCCTCAATGGTGTTGTCACAATCAATGAAATTACATATTTCATAAAAAGTTTTGACATTGGCTAAAAGATTCCCGATCATTAAAAAGTAACACTAATATTTCCTATTTAGCAAAGAAATTGTTAGTTAGAATAGGCGTTTCGATGGGTAGCTAAGACAAAATACTGTAAAAAATAAAATAAAATAAAATTGAGACATTTTGTTCAGAAATGCCAGATGACCCAGTGTTTCAATTTTCTATTGTTATATAACATGTTAACTATAGATTATTGGATCAGAATAACTATTCGATTAGAAAATGCTTTGGGGGCAGGTGAGAGGTACAAAAAGAACTTGACTGAGAGCTATGCCTTGAACTTATGTCCCATCAACACTGGGCTGGGGCTAGACAATCCACTTCCTTGTTGGCTTTTTAACAGTGGGATAACTCAGTCACTCAGTCTCTCTCTCTCCTTCCCCCATCTCTTTCTCTTCCTCCCATCGCTCCCCTTCTCCCTCCATCCCCGTCTCCATCCCTCTCTCCATTCCTCCCCGTCCCTCTCCATCATCCAGGGACCTTCATGCAGTTATAGAGTTTGGCCTTTGTATACTGCTTGCTACTTAAAGAAATTCATGCTTCTCTCATGATATTGGCTTCTAGGAAGGAAGAATGTATGTCTTGAACTGGCATGCTGGCATAATGCCAGCTCCAAAAGTATATATTTTATAAATATAGCTTCCATTAGCTTGTGCTATACCACATTAGCTAACTTGTCTCATAATGTCAAAGGACTTGCCAGGCTTGTCAGGTTCAACAGGGTAAAGAAATGTAGCTCACCTCTTGGTGGGAGAAAGGTAAGACCACAAAGCATCAGAACAAGTTGGATGACAGAGATCATTGCTGTTGTCTTTGCAAATCAGAATCCACAACCCAGGATCTCACCCTACCAGAATATCCTTACCAAAATAATTCTTCTCATTTTTTAAAGATTTTTTAAAATGTATGTATGTATGTTTGTATGTAAGTATGTGTGTGTGCACACAGTGTGTGTGTGGTGCCTGAAGAGACCAGAAGCGGGTGCTGCTCCCTCTGGAGCTGGAGTTACATGTGGTTGTGAGCTGCTCAGTAAGAGTGCTTGAAGCTGAATACCAGTCCTCTGGAAAAGTAGCCAGTGCTCTGAACTGCTGAGTCATCTCTGCCTCCACAGCAATTTTTCTCTTCACTTAAACAACACCAGAATTAGATCTCTGTTAAGAGTGTAAAGAACAGAACTTCCCTCAAGTTAGGCTGAGAACCAAGAGCTCTTACAGGAGAACCCAGCAGATTGACACTGGATTAAACAGGACCTCAAGCTCTGCCCTCCCTTCAGGGCCTTGTGCGGATGGTGGGAGCACGTGGTCTCCCTCTCTTGGAAACACATATGTGCTTTCAAGTCTGATTATTGCTCTAGTCCCTCCTGTGGGGTGCGGGCTTTGTCTCCGGAGGTCTAACAGCTTCAATCTGTAGTTAAACACGCCCTCTCCTTACTCTCAGATTTAAAACTATAGAATGGCAGCTCCTTCCCGTCCCTGCAAGTTAGCTACCCCAAAAGTTAGCTACCTTTTTGGTTACATCCTCCCTTCTAATCAGCAGTTATGGTTAAGGGAAAGTTGCTGTTGAAAGTCAAGGATGACATCCCTTTATATTAGGGGAGGCATCTAAAAGGCATAATAATCATGAATGATACGGATAAATTATCTCCCAAATCATTCCAGTTCCAATGTGTGGATTTGGTAAAAAGTAATTTCCATTAGCTTGTGCGGTACTACAATATCTAACTATCCCATCATGCTTTACAGAGTGGTTGAAGGGGAAGAAATAAAGATAACAAGGGCTACTAAGCAGCTCCATCCCCTAGGGAGAAAAAGAGTGCTTCAGGGACTCAGCCTAATTTCCTGCAGCCATATTATTCTCCTAGCTGTATCTGTGGTTTCTATTAACCCCTCTGTGCTATTGATCAGCCTGGTCACAATGAAAGAGCTTTATTGAATTCCAAGTAATGGAAACTCATTACATGGCCTAGATAATTAATTACCAATTCTTTCCTTTTAGTGAAATTGAAACTGGCTGTGGAGAAGAAGCTGAGTGAGCCCACTAATGCAGCTTGTTTGAAGCTTTATTTAATGCCTGTGAGGGGACTCTCGCTCTACACTGGCCTTGGAGATGTGTTTGATGTACTGCAGACCCTTGATGCAACCCAAGCACTTCCCTTCGAAATAAAATGCCACTCCAAGTGGGATCGATAGAAAGGAGGAGGCACTTAAGCCGCACAAAGCAAAAATAGTCAAACAAAAAGTACGAATCATATAAGGGGATGAAATAAGGCATCACTTAACTGGGACTTTTATAGCAGGTCATCAGAAATGCTCTCAGCAAACCACTTTATAAGTCAGAAGGAGGAAGTGGATCTGTGCCTTCCATCTTCTTCTGTTCTCCTTGCCCTGAGCTACTGACTAGGCAGCAGTAGCTACCCAGTGTAAAGAATCCACAGCATCAATGTTGTGTGGACCAAAAATTAGAGTGCTAGTTCCCAATCACGGTTAACAATGGCGGAAGCCTTGCTCTGTGCTAGACACTGAGATAGCTTATTTACACACAGTCATCTCTTCTTATCTTGGTGTCCTAGAGCTGTAATTCCACTCAGTACAAATAGGATAGATTTGGGAAAGAACTTTCTATACATACACATACACACACATACAAACACACACACAAACACACACACACACACCACTACTTTAGACATACTTTAGGTCATAACAATTATTTCTGTTGCAATTACATTGTATTAGGTATTATAAATGATCTAGATACACTTACAATACACAGGAGAGCTGTGCCCTACTATAAAATTTTACATAAGGGATTTAAATTGTGCAGGCTTAGTTAGCAGTAAGGAGTCGTACTCTTATACAATGCCTCTTAGAAACAACTTCAAGGAGGGAAGATTAGAGTCAGTTAGTCATGGTGAGGATGGGACAGCAGAACAGACTAGTCTCTGTCATCAGAATCAAGACACAGAGGCTGCTCACACTGGTGCGGTACAAGAAGGAGAGGGCCAGAATCACAGGCCTACCTAGAACCTTCCAGGACTGGCCCTAGTGTAGTACTCACACCAACCAGGGCCCACTTCCTAAAGATTCCACAGCTGTCCTCCTCAACTGAAAACCAGCATAGTCCTCCGGTGACAAGCAGTTCAGTTGTGAGTATGAAGGAGACATTTGGCAAACCATATCAAGAGTCCTGGAGCCGACCCATTCTGTATGTACCATTCGATTCTTACAAGTACAACACAAGCTAGACTCTGTATAGTTGATTTTTTGTACTGCCTTTTCTCTGTGATGAAACACACTGCCCAAGAGGCACTCAGGAAGAAATCTTTTGTCTTGAATTACTGTTCCACAGAGATAGCATCCATGTGGCAGAAACAGCATCATATGGCAGCAGGGACAAGAAGCTGGTTGTCCATCACCATGACAAACACTCACCAGGAAGGCCCCACCCTCTAAAGGTTCCATAACCTCCCCTAAACACCTAGGGACCAAGTGTTCAAACACGTAAGAGAAATTTCTCATCTAAACCAACACACGTGTATCTTACTCATTTTGAAGGTGAGGATAACCTCACTGAATGAAACTGCCCAAGGTCATAGAACTATGACCCTGGAAATTCAAGCATACATTTGCCTGTTAAAGTCTACTTGATCCAAATATCTCATTCTCTGCATGGCCTCTTCAGTCTTGGGCCTTCAACTGCCACTGAGGCTGCACCTTTACCAATCACCTTTCCTTGCCTCTCACAGTGCCAAGCCTCAGCTGCTCTCCATGACCCCTCCATGCCTTCAAAACCAATAGCACCTGGGTGACTTACACTACCAAATTTGGCTACCAACGCAATATGCAACCATGGCTGCCTCTGGAACACAGCTTCCGTGTATATTCAGGAAATAGCTACCAGAATATTTCATCTTAATGATGCGGGCATCTATCATTAATTTCTTAGCTCCAATTGACCAGCACTGAGTATCCCAGCAAAGCAAAGGTTTTGTTTTAGTAGTTCCGGTATCTTGTTAATCACAGCTGATCCCTTGACTAAAGATTTTTCACACAAAAAGCCTTGTATGGTCCTTTTGCTTCACTCTGAAATTTCACAAGCCAGACCTCCATCATCTGCACTGCTCTCAATACTCAGACTTTTCTAGCCCAAAGTTCCCAAGTCCTTCCACAACCCACCCAAAACAACATGGTCAGGTCTGTCTCAGTAATACCCCAGAATCCTGACACCAACCAATTAGGGTTTCTATTAATTCCATAAGACACCATGACCAAAAAGCAAGTTGTGGAGAAAAGAGTTTAACTTACATTTCCACCAGTACATTTACATTTACATTTCTTTTTTTTATTTTTTATTAGATATTTTCTTTATTTACATGTCATATGATTTCTCCTTTCCCAGTTTCCCCTCTAAAAAACAAACAAACAAACAAACAAAAACAAGAACAAACCCCTGTTGCCTCCCCCCTCCCCCCTGCTTGCCACCCCACCCTCTCCCACTTATTGGCCCTGGCATTCCCCTACACTGGGGCACAGAACCTTCACAGGGCCAAGGGCCTCTCCTCCCATTGATGATCGACTTTGGAATCCTCTACTATACACATGCTGCCAGAACAATCAGTTCCACCATGTATAGTCCTTGGTTGGTGGTTGAGTCCCTGGGAGCTCTGAGGGTACTAGTTAGTTAATATTGTTGTTTGTCCTAAGGGGTTGCAAACCCTTCAGCTCCTTTGGTCCTTTCTCTAACTCCTTCATTGGGGACCCTGTACTCAGTTCAATAGATGGTGGCGCATGCTGGTAGGATTTGCTGAAGGAGGCAGAGGCAGGAGGATCACGAGTTCAAGGCCAGTCTGGGCTATACATTTACATTTTTTTTGAGCTTTAAATTTTTTATTAATTCACAACATATCATGTTTATATTTATTCATAAAATAGCTATAAATATTATGTACATTTGACCATCTCATCTTCATATTTAAATCTTGAGAAATTGCAAAGTACATTGTAGCAGTACAATAATTTCAGAAAATAATATAGTTATTATAAGAGATTCAATTATAGAAAAACATTTTATAATTTTCACTGTATAGGATTGGATATCATACATGTGAGAACAATTCATGTGGTTTGCAAAGCCACCTACTCCTTGATGTGGACAGTTGACAATAGACTTCATCTGCTCTGGAACAATGATGAATTCTGACCTGAGCATCTTCATTGTATTCCTCAATGACAATACATACATATTTTTCCAACAATTAATGTAGTTTTGTATTTTATTAATTTTCTGAAGATCCAAAGTTTCAAGGAGAGGAAGGAAGAAAATGAAGGAAAGAAAGAATGATAGGTAGAGAATGAAATGTGAAGGAAGAGTCTCAATATGAACTCGAGGCTGGCCTATGACTCACTACATCATAGTAGCAGATAAACATTCTTAATAATTAATAAATGACAGTTCAATAATTCTAAGTTAAAATAGGTAACAACAT
>JADRCD010159659.1:5359-70106 GCA_019843815.1 Montemys delectorum | reverse complement strand
AAATAATACATCACTACTAGTATCTTCTTAAATGAACATAAATATATAAAGTCTTTTTGTTTGTTTTGTATTTAGTAGAGTTTAAAATCTTGGCTCTTACTGTCGTACAAGCCCAAAAGAAGAACAATTTTTAGACATTGGATTTCATTATAATAAGGCTGTACTTCAATGACCCTCAAATCACTGAAAGATTTTACCTCCATCATAGCTAAGCTGAGAGTTGACAGTTCTGCTGCGCCAAGGAATGAATTGTAGGCTCGATTTTTGGATACAGACTTCCTGCTATGGTCAAAGCTATTTGATTTGAGTGAGTGACATTATTCTCAGCCCACAGAGAACAGGTTACATTCATTCAAGAAATGGTGTAGGTATTAAGATAGTCTATCCATAAAGTCATTCACCAACTGTTTCAATGAACAATGGTTCTGCCTGGAGGGTGGCACAGACATTAGGTGTGGGTAAGAATCTGGTTCATTAGCTGTGATAATTTGGTAAAGCAATCATCTCAGAGAAAGAACAACTGTAAAGTCCCCTTCTTCAAACTTGATACAAGAGCTACAAATGTCAAGCAAAGCATTCAGTCTCACTCTTTGTTTTTCTCTTTCCTACAAGCCATCTCTCAAGTTAATTGTGTTTGTCTCCCTTGGGTATATAAATACTTTTGAAATATAGAAGCTGTTCTGAAAACCGTACTATAATGTAAAAACATGAAATAAACAATACTACTAAGAGAGAGGCTGAGATAGGAGAAGCAAGATTTCAAGACCCTTATGAACCAGATTCTTACACCTAATTTCAAGACACAGCAAGACACTGTCACGAACAAGCTGAACATATATATAGATTGTAAAATATTGGACTTATTTCTCCAATTACCAAATTAGAGGGACTATTGGATGACAATCAACAAATTTCTAATTCCTCATATTTTTGGATTTCAATCGCTTAGGATATGTTGGTAATATTAATTTTCATATTAAGATATTAAGAAAAGGTAATTGTTACTTCCTGTTATTTTTGTTGTATGAGATGGAATTAGATTTGTGTGGATTTGTTGAAAGATTACCTTCTTGCTTCTTCTAGGGTGTAGTTTTGCTCCTTATGTTAATGTTTTCCATCTATTATTCTTTGTAGGGATGGATTTGTGGAAAGATATTGTGTAAATTTTGTTTTGTCATAGAATATCTTGTTTTCTCCATCTATGGTAATTGAGAGTTTTGCTGGGTATAGTAGCCTGGGATGATATTTGTGTTCTTGTAGGGTCTGTATGACATCTGCCTAGGATCTTCTAGCTTTCATAGTCTCTGGCGAGAAGTCTGGTGTAATTCTGATAGGCCTGCCTTTATATGTTACTTGACCTTTTTCCCTTACTGCTTTTAAAATTCTTTCTTTGTTTAGAGCATTTGGTATCTTTATTATTATGCGACAGGAGGAATTTCTTTTCTGGTCCAGTCTATTTGGAGTTCTGTAGGCTTCTTGTATGTTCATGGGCATCTCTTTCTTTAGGTTAGGGATGTTTTCTTCTATAATTTTGTTGAAGATATTTACTGGCCCATTACCTTAGGAATCTTCACTCTCTTCTATACCTATTATCCTTAGCTTTGGTCTTCTCATTGTGTCCTGGATTACCTGAATGTTTTAGGTTAGGAGCTTTTTGCTTTTTGCATTTTCTTTGACTGTTGTGTCAACGTTTTCTATGGTGTCTTCTGCCCCTGAGATTCTCTCTTCTATCTCTTGTATTCTGTTGGTGATGCTTGTATCTATGACCTATTTCCATTTTTAGAGTCTGGATGATATTGTTCATTTCCTTCACCTGTTTGATTGTGTTTTCCTGTAGTTCTTCAAGGGATTTTTGTGTTTTCTCTTTAAGGGCTTCTAGCTGTTTACCTATTTTCTCCTGTATTTCTTTGAGGGTGCTATTTATATCTTTCTTAAAGTCCTGTATCATCATCATGACAAGTGATTTTAGATCTGAATCTTGCTTTTTCCAGCGTGATGGTGGATCTAGGACTTGCTATGGTGGGAGAATTGGGTTTTGATGATGCCAAGTAACTTTGGTTTGTGTTGTTTAATTTCTTAAGCTTGCCCCCTGCCATCTGGTTATCTCTAGTGCTACCTGTCCTTGCTAATTCTGAGTGGAGTCAGTCCTTCCTGTGATCTTGGTTGTATCAGAACTCCTCAGAGTCAGGTAGTCTCTGTGACCCTGTGATACTGGGATTGTGACCCTGGGCTTGTTAGAGCACCTGGAGTGCAGCAGCTTCCTCTGGGTGTTGTGGGACTGGCTGTGGAGCCTGGGCCGAAAGTCTGCTCAGGACACCAGCCCAGAGAGACCAGAAGTAACCCGAGCCACTCTGCTGGCAAAGTTCCTGTGTGCCTGGTCCCACAGGTCCCAGTTACTCCAGGTGTTGGGACAGATGTTGTGTCCTCCTCACCTCTGATTCTGAGAGTTTCAGAGCTCCTGGGAGTGGAGTTACTTCTGGGTGTTGTGGGACTGGCTACAGAGCTTGTGCCCAAGTTGTGCTCAGGACACCAGCTCAGAGAGACTGACATGCTCCATGTTTTCGCAAGGTGTAGAAGAATATTTTATTTGCAAACTGTCTTCTAAGAGGCTCACTGCTGAAAAAGCTCACTCTTTCTAAATCCTTTTCAACTCTGGTTGGCTGGTTCAACTCAGTTGTTCTGGTTCAAATTCCTCTCCAAGCTGACTGATTCTATGTAGGTTCTCTCTGCTTCTGACCAAAATGTTTTGCTTGACCTCTAACTAACTCTGGCAATTTATTCTAATGTTCCGGCTCCTCCTTATTTTGTGACTTCAACTGCCTCTACTGACCTGCAGTGAATTGCAAGAAATCACAAGCAAACTCAACTGCACTGAACTTCACTGTGAACTCCCTGAATGGAACTTCCTAAACTACACTGACTGAATTCAAATGAAGGAACTGATTCCCTCTCCTTTGCTGCACTGTTCTGAAATAGCTTTTCTCTCCTGTGTTTTTCTTGTGAGAGTGTGTAATCTCCTATGTTCTGTCCAATCTTTCTCTAAGTCATCACTTTCTCTGGCCCTCTTTTAAATGACATTTTCAAGCATGCTAGCTTCCTTCTATAAACTAACCTTTCCTACATTGTTTGTGATTAAAGGTGTTTACTAAGGGCATCTCTATATTCTAGCCAGGGTAGCTATGTCATTGGATTAAAATTCCTCCAAAGCAAGGTGGTTTTTTTCAAGTATAGCATATGATGTAATTAAAAACATAAGAAAAAATAGCCTGTTACTGAATTTTACTGAATGTTATGCATTATAGTTTTACTAATTTTGCAGATAAAGTTTTCAGTAAAGAAAATGCTACATACAACCATTTCTTCTGGACTTTTTAGTGAGGCCTTTTGGAACTGAGAAGTGTGTTCTCCTTTAGCAAACAAAAATGGATATGGTTCAAATATAAAGCCCAATTTTTAAAACAAAAGAAAATTTAAGTAACCATTTTATACTCCATTTCAATTTAAGACAAAATTTAAGAAGCCTCAGAATGATTAGGTTCATGAGAAAATAATAAAGCTTCCAATATTAATTACATAAGTCATGGCTCACAACCAAAAGTATAAGTTAACCATTTTTAAAAACTGAAACAGTATCCAAGTTTGTGTGTGTTTTCTGTGTGTGTGTGTATGTATGTGTGTGTGTGTGTTTTATGTGTGTGTGTATGTGTGTGTGTGTGTTTTATGTGTGTGTGTGTTTTATGTGTGTATGTGTGTGTGTATGTATGTGTGTGTGTGTGTATGTGTGTGTGTGTATATGTGTGTGTGTATGTGTGTATGTGTATGTGTGTGTGTGTATGTGTGTGTGTATGTGTGTGTGTGTATGTGTGTGTGTGTATGTGTGTGTGTGTGTATGTGTGTGTGTGTATGTGTGTATGTGTATGTGTGTGTGTGTGTGTGTGTGTGTGTGTGTGTGTGTGTGTCTTAGAAGGGGGGCATCTTAGAGTTTCTATTGCTTTGAAGAAGCACAACAAGCACAACAATTTTATCAAGAACAATGCTTCATTGGAACTGGCTCACAGGTTTAGAGGTTTAGTTCACTGTCATAGCAGGAAGCATGATGACATGCAGACAAACATGTTGCTGAAAAAGTAGCCTAGCTAGCATTCTAGAGCTGCAGGGCAAGAGGCAGTAGACCTGGCTTGAGCATTTGAACACTAACTCCCACAAAGCCAGACCTATTCCAATAAGACTCCTGTTAATTGTGCCACTCCCAGGTGATCAAGCATGCAAATACATTAGTCTGTGGGGGCCATCTTCATTCAAATCATCGAAGAGGTTACTTTACTCTCCTTCATTCCATATTGTTCAGACAGTTGGATTTTTTTTACACTAATGATATCAAGTATCTCCTATTCATTCTACTTTTGCTGAGTTTCTCTGAAAACACCTGTAAGGTTAGTTACACAGTCACAACTGATGCTCCTAGGCATTTCTTAACTCAATCAGGCTGATACACATAGTCACTAATGCTCACATATTTTGGAAAATAATTTAGAAATGATTTAGAGGAACTATTGTTAATATCTATAGATTTGAAATACAAATACTGATATTTCTATGAGCATGAAATAATAAATATAAGTATTTCAAATCCTAGTAAAACAAGAATATTAAAAAGGTTTAGTATTATATTTCATTATTTTTGAATAATTTTCTCTTTTCATACCTTGTTTATTTTGTTGCTAAAGGTAAGGCATATCAATCCCTGATTATGATATTCTAAATGATAATGATCAAAACCAAATAAATCCTTATAGCATAGATGGAAAAACATAAAAAAGTACATGCAAAAACTGATGTTTCTGATAGGAATTCAACCCCAAATCTTGAATCTGAGGAGTTAGATTATCAGAAGAAACCTTTAAAGAACATGGAGTATGCTACTTTATAATGATAAAACTAGAAATCACACACACACACACACACACACACACACACACACACACACACACACAAACAGAGATACAGAGAGACAGGGACACAGAAAGACAGAGACAGAGAGAGGCAAAGAAGACAGGAGGTGGACATACTCCTTAAAAGTTAAAAAAAACAAGTCATTATTCTAATCAAAAAACACAGGTAAATTTTAACAGAGAGACAAAGGCAACAAAAATGCAGGAAATTCATAATTTTAGAAAGGGGCTGAATCACTGATGATGTGATGGGAGATAATCAGCATGGAGAAGCCATGAGTGGTTTACCATTAGATGCTATCCTAGATGATTGTATGTTTATGGCTGACGGGGATTGGCCCAAAATTAAAACAAGTACCAACATTGTGGAATTCATTGGTTTCTAATTAAGTCATGAACACGAGGATGAGTGCTACAAAAGGTGATGCTTAGCTTCCTCAAGCATCACTAGAAAACACAATTTACCTTTTAACAATTCTGCTTTTCTGTGTTTTGGTAGTAGATGAGGGGTTAACTTCTCAGTCAGGTTATTGCCAGTTTTGGGGTGTAGTCTTATTTTCCTACACAATCCACATATTGTTCAGCCATATATGTTGGCATCCATCAACATCTCTTTCTTGGTGAACTTAACAGAGTCAGTAAACTATCAGTTCCAAATCTGAGAAAGCTATCCAGGTTAATATAAACTAGGTAAATATAAACTTCATTCACAGTTATTTACTTCAGTTTCCAACTCTTATGGTAAAAAACTGAACCCAGCTACAGAAAATAAGAATAATTTAGGCATCAAATAAAACGAAGCTTTCAGCTTAGTTGGCTCTGTTGATCTTCCTGTGGGGTTTCCTTCCCCTCCAGGGCCTTCAATCCTTCCCCCCAACTCTTCTATAAGGGTCCTCAACCTCTGTCCAATGTTTGGCTGTGGGTATCTGGATCTGTCTCAGTGAGCTGCTGGGTAGAGCTTCTCAGAAAACAGTTATGCTACACTCCTGTCTGTAAACATAACAGAGTTATCATTAGTTATGTCAAACATTGGTGCTTGCCCATAGGATAGGTCTTAAGTTGGGCAGGTTATTGGTTGGACACTTCTTCAGTCTCTATTCTATCTTTGTCCTTGCACTTCTTTTAGACAGGATACATTTTGGGTCAAAAATTCTGGTTGGGTTGATGTCCCAAGGTACTCCACTGGGAGTCCTGCTCAACTATAGGACATGGCCTTTTAGGTTCCAGGTCCCCAGGGTTAGGCATCTCGACTAAGGTAACCTACATTGACTCCTGGGATGTTTAAGCATACTCACTTGGGCCTTACTTCTTGTTTAACTTCTTCTGGTCTGTGGGAAGTATGAAGGTCTTCTGAACTTTATGGCTAATATCTACTTATCTGTGAGTACGTACAACCCATGTCCTTTTGGTCAAATTACTTGGACACTTGGAAGCTCTCAGAGGCTGAACCACCAAACAAAGATCATACACAAGGTGGACCAAGGCTCCAGCACAAAAGTAGCAATAGTGTGCCTTGTATGGCCTCAGTGAGAAAAGATGCACCTAATCATTCAGAGACTTGATGCACCAGGTGGGAGGTTACCCAAGGCGGCAGTGCCTTCTCAGAGGTGAATGGGAAGGAATATGGGGAGGGACTCTGTGAGGGGGGCAGCATTTGGGATGTAAATTAATTAATTAATTAATTAATTATAAAAATATTTAAGGACTTGAATAAATTACCATTTTTCAAGTCAAATAAAATTAACAAAGCTCTTCTAGAAAAAAAAGAGAATAAAGTTTACAAAAGAAAATGACACAGTGATACAAAAATTTTATTTTATTGTACTGACAGAAAATAAATATAATCATTCAATAAGTAAAAACTTGTATTAAAATTTAATAAAAGTCATGATAAAGCTAAGATTAAAGCAGGTTAACAATTTATAAAATACATGGGAAAAGCACATTCACATAATAGAAATTAATGATAAAATCAAGGCTAAATAGAAATAAACAACAAAAAACTAAGATTAAAACATGTACTTGATAAAATATATAGGAGAAAGCACATTCAAATGTGGGTTAAGAATGTGTGGAACCTTAGAATTTTATTTTTGTTATCTAAGTACCAAATATCTGTCCCTGTTTAAGCTCATAAATGTGTGGATACTTCTTACCAAGGCTAGGATGAAAATGATAATGCTTACTTCTATGAATTCCATTCAAGATGCTTACTTATATTTAAGTCAGTAATACAGTAACAAATAAATTGAAAAAAGGTAGAAGAGAAGTGAAATACCTATATTTTATAGACTTGTGATCTTGTAAATAACAATATAAAAATATGTTTGAAATGTCCATTACAAAAATTTACTTCTGAAGTATGATTAATGAAATATAATGTAAAAAGGATTATATGTACTTTAATATTTCTTAATAAAAATAATGTTATAAACTAAAGTAGTTTAATAGAATAATAATGTATAATAATAACATAAAATGAAAAAACCTAATTTAGACAATTTGAACACTCTACAAAGAAATAAAATATTAGAAATGTATTAGGAACAAATGCTATTGCCATACAACCTATGCCAGCATGTCCCATGTCAAGAATGATCATTCTCTCAGAAGTGCTTTCTGGATTTATGCATTGTTAAAATTATTTTAGAATAAGATAATTGACTCTAATATATGTATAGATCTGCAAAATAGAAGAAATAAAAAGAAAAGAAAACTAAGGAGTAGGGGCTATTCAGTAACTGAGCAATGTGCTAACGTTCAACAAAAATATTCATGTCAGTTCCTTAAGACATATGGAATAAAGAAGGAATAAATGTTAGTCGGGAAAAGGTAGTTCAGTTTAAATTCTAATCAGAAGGCAGATCAGTGTCATAACCTACATTAGGTAAACTACAATATTAATTTATAGATGTGATGAAACGTGGCAGTATTTTAACCGAAACTGCTGGATTTCTATATTTTTACAACCATTTGAGAAACTTCTACACAGCATAAATTACATGATGTTTTCTCTGCAATTAGCTGTTCTACATTTTAGGATCTGCCAGTTAAACAAGAATAAAATGTGTTCCACAGGCCCTACATGGTTTTTTGTTTTGTTTTGTTTTGTTTTGCTTTGTTTTTGTTTTTTATTCTACCCCTTTACTCTGCCTGTTTAGACATGACTCTGTGCAAGCCTCTCAGTGGGACCTCCCCCACCCCACCCCCACTGTCCAGGAGAGAAGCTCAACTACAGGACAGTCTCTAGCTGAGTGGTGACTGTTTACCATTTGAGGAATACAACAAATGATTCTATTTGAAGCTGCTAACCCTCCCCTTGCCTACTCCCCCCCCCCCCAAAAAAAAAAAACTGTACATGAGTTTACAAACATATTAACATATAAATAATGAGAGAGGTCCTAGGAAGCCTCCCCGTTGTCTCTGCTGGAGGTGAAAACTGGAGGGGCACTGTCCATACAGGCTGCTGAGGTCTTATGGCAGCTGCTCTGGATCCATTGCTGGCTTCTTTGGCACCTGCAGGTTCAAGTGACAGTTTGTCTTCCACGGTACTCATGAGGAGCTGGAAACTGTGAACCTGCAGCAGTGGCAGCTCTTCAGCCCATCATCACTCTGGCTCAAGCTCATTCTGGAAGGAATGCTTCCTCTCCTACAGTGCTTCTTGTGGGCAGGCCAGTCCTTGCGCAGTGAGAGCCACAGTATCGGGCCACCTGGCAACGCCCGCAAATGTTGAACTCTCGAAGCTGTTTTTCAATCACCATACAAGGAGGATAATGACACTCTTAGTAGGTACAGGAATTTTCTTCCTCTTCCACGACATCCCCATTGGCATTACAGTACCAGGTCACATTCAAGACAGGGAATTGTTCTTCTATAGGGTCTGTGGGAAGCTGCTGGATTGCAAGGCAGTATAAGCTTTACTCCCTTTGTTTGGGGGAGGTCTCTTCAGCTTTGGGTCGCCAGCCCCATGGTACCAGCTGCAGGTTGTCCAGGGGACTGTCCACAGTCACAGCATTGAGATGTATCAACTGAAATCCTGGTGCCACATCTCCCCTGTGTTGTTCCCATATGCCTGAGCCCCTGCCTCCGTTTTTCGGCAAAGGCATATGCAAATATCTTAGCACCTTTTCCATCAGCATTTAATTCCATACGAGCCTCAAAGGAGTAGCTCTCCACCCGTGGTATGTCCTGCTCATCTATTAGTGTGCATTTGATCTTCCCGGCCACCAGGCCACGGGATACCCAATTTAAAGTCGGTCATGGCCTGGCTTGAGTTCTCCGCAGGTGGAGCCGCTCCCCCTGGAGACTCCATAGCGAGGCTGCAGCACTCCGGGTCAGGCCGGGGCCTGGGTCGGGCAGGGGTCAGGCGGAGCAGGTCTCTGGCAGACAAGGCTGGGCTGGGCTCTGGCCACCGGTGCCTCCTCGCACCCGCTGGATCTGCCACCAGGCCCTACATGTTCATCGAAGGATTATTTGCCACTTTTCTAAACTGAAGACAAGTCAATAGCCTTATGACATCGGTCTTCACATATTTTATGATGAAGAAACCATCTAATATTAAATTATACAAAACAAGAAAGAGCTACATGCAGGACAATTGGCTAACTCAGATGCATCCATGTAATATTGCCAGAGAGAATTCGAACAGAAATAGAGATTATCTATGAAGTGCTATGAAATAGATGAGCAAAAGCTTTCAGACAGAGAGCTGTGTGATGCTTTTCATTACTGTGCTGATGACCTGGGCATCTGTGTTTGAGAAAGTCCTCGCTATGCTGAAGATTGTACACCTCTCAACGTCTTCTTTAAAATAACTAAGCCCATACTGACTGACACATGACTGGTGGAATCTTTGATACTACTTAATGTAAAGTGCCATGTTTAACTACTATTATTCTATTATTTTATATTAAACCAAAACTTCCTGGGTATCTGATATTTGCTGCATTATCTAATTGCGTGATATCAAGTAAGGTAAATTACCTACCTCTTTAACAGGAGAAACTTTTCCAGATTTTTATTTTCCTGTCTGAAATGTATTTCTGAAAAGGATCCAGGTGTCTGAAATGCAAATCTGTTTTGCTAGCCTGATGTTTCGAAACACACCTCAAGGTCTTATGATATCTAACAGTGACAATCAACAAATATAAGCTTATTTTATATATCATGAACAATCAAATTGATGTTTTATCTGTTCAGAGATAACATCAAATTGCCCCATAGGGCAGAAGAATTATGTCACAAGTGCCTCAAATCAAATCATCATTTTGATGAAATTTAAAATTCTATACCTGCAATACACTCTATAGTGCTCAAATATGACACTATCATAATAATAAGTAAGCATATCAAAATACATTCCCAGAGATCATGGAAGCATAATCTGGAAGGACACTGCTGTTGATACCTCATAGCTCTTTGGAGATGAATTTATTTATAAATAACTTTTTCACAAATCCCAAACACACATAAGTAGTTTTTCTACCTCTGCTGATTTTTTTATACATGCCTCTCTTTCATGTTAGCAGATATATCACTGAATTTAAGTTAGTAGATTTGGATTTAGTTATGAGGTCAGTTTTACTCAAACAACTGCCACAATCAGGCCATAGAGTAAAGAAGGATCAGGCGGCGTTTGAGTCTATATATCCTCATACCATCGATATTTAAGCAGCCTATCCTATGACAGCAGATGAAGAAATACTAAATAGGTTCTTGCATAATTAAATATCCTTTTAAAAAGTGCTAGTGACTTTCCCATTTGGGTTTTATTAGCTATTTCCATCCCAAAGGCAACTGGCGAGTTGCACTGCCAAACAGCAAGCAGTACTCCATCTCTAGGTCTGTTTATCAATCCGCCACTTTGGCACAGAGTCTTCGGCAGACGTGCACCCATAATCTGCAACCAACAGCATGAGGAAAACGATGTCTTATTTTATTTTTCTGGGTGACAGCTTCCCTAGTGCTGTACCGTACTTAAGTACTTTTCCTTTGTATCCACTGTCCTGAAAGGCAGATATAAAAGAGACAAGAAGCCATAATAGATGGCTTTAATTAGTGCTTTTAAAATGATTTTTTAATTACATGAAGTTTTAATATTCATAAACACATGCTTATGAATTCTCCTGTCATGTTGAAAAACAAAATAAAGGGATATTTCATCCCACATGGCAACTTACAGACAGTTATGGAACAAAATTAGGCACACACTTGTGTTGGGCACACAGGCCTATTGTCAGCATCCCCCATTTACACGGTGATAGAAGAAAACCATATTTTTTTCCTGAATCATTTGTTACATTATCACCATGGGCATAGGAACAGGAAACTCCTGGTAAAATGCCTAGCAAGATAATGACTCTTGTAATTGCTCTCAATGAGAGAAATTTAGAAATTACTTTTTCTTCTTAATTATCTCCTATTGCAGTGATAAATAATGTCTCAACTAGCTATCAAAGGATTTTCCCAACGCATTCTCCCCTTGATTCTGAAGACATTCCACATCTCCCCAGCCTGATTTCCTGTGATTTTTCTAATTTAAGAGTTATTTGATAGAAACAGTTTAACTTCTTTTTAAAACTTTTTATTGGAAGTTTTATGAATATATGCTACACAGTGATTCAAAATGTTGTCTTTTCATCATATATATATATACATATTTGTATATAATATATAGCAATATATATGATTTCTTATATAATGTAACAGATATTCAAATACTCAGACTTTTAAGTGCTTAAGAGTAGGTATTTGAAAATAAATAAATAAATAAATAAGTAGCCGGGCGTGGTGGCGCACGCCTTTAATCCCAGCACTTGGGAGGCAGGCAGATTTCTGTGTTCGAGGCCAGCCTGGTCTACAGAGTGAGTTCCAGGACATCCAGGGCTACACAGAGATAACCAAAGTACTTAATTTCCTGTCAACAAGAGAAATGATGGTTGAGTTCCTTTCTGCCAATGAAGACCACTTGCAGATTTGTAAATGTTGCTCACAGTTGGTTTTGGATGGATGCTTGTGCCCATGGTCACAGGCTTCAAGGACAGAGCAATGATTCTGAAAATAATTTTGTTTGTAATACCATTGTAGTTAGAGTTTCACTGCTGTGAACAGACACTGTGACCAAGGCAAGTCTTATAAGAACAACATTTAATTGGGGCTAGCCTACAGGTTCAGAGTTTCCGTCCATTATCATCAAGGCAAGAGTGTGGCAGCATTCAGGCAAGCATGGTGCAGTGGGAGCTGAGAGTTCTACATCTTCATCTGAAGGCTGCTAGTAGAATGCTGACTTCCAGGCAGCTAGGGTGAGGGATGTAAGCCCACATCCACAGTGACACATCTACTCCAAAGCCACACCTACTCAAGCAGGGCCACCCCTTCTAATAGTACCATTCCCTGGGCCGAGCATAGACAAACCGTAACAGATACTATATCTTTGAAAAATAACTGTTAAGTGGTTTTGCTTCACTTTGCATTATCATATTGCATAGCAATGTCATTTATGATGAAGGAAGCAGTGACTGAAGGACTGAACACCAAGAATCCAAGAAGTCATTCAAGATTCCCACCATACATTGCAGCTGGGGCCATAATGTGAGCTGCGAAGTTACCTCTGACTATGTTGCCTCCTCCTAAAATGATGACAAAAGTTAATTACACAATATTTTGTTTCCATATCCTCTCCATTTTTAAATGTAGGTTAATGACTCCAATTAAGGGGAAGTGCTATATTTTAGGTACATTCACTGAAAGACTATTAGTTATACACTATATGAAAACGTTGATCTGTGTAAACATTAAAGTCAGGACCACTGTGATGACTTAGTGGGCAAAGTGCTCACCCTGCATGCCTAACAAGATGAGCTCACTCCCCAGAACTGCCTGAACGTACACAGATCCAGTGCTATGAGTTCTTAATTCACCTCCTCACACTCTCACACCACTCAGTCAAAGCTACATAAAATATATTTGCTGACAATAATATCAAGTATTACTGCTACACTATCAAAATCCCAACTGGCCTTTGAATACAGATGAGTAAACAGAGGCATATAGGTTGTAATTAGTGGGTTAGGTCAGTCAAAATACAAGCAGAATCTCAGTACAGACATTAAGAAACAAAGCATTGTTGTGAGAGGAGATGGATCAGTGGTCAAGGATAGGCTGCTCTTCCTGAAAACACAAGTTAAATTCCAAGAATGCACATGGTAACTCACAAACAGCTCTGAGTCCAGCTCCATAGTATTCTGTTTCTTCTTCTGCCTCTTTTGGGCAATGAAATCTCAAATGGTCTACAGACATACATGTAGCCAAACATATGCCTATAATGACAAAACAAAACAAAATCATAAATAGATAATTTCTGTTATTTATGAAGATTCCGAAATCTTCTGATCAAGAATTTCTCCCACCTGATTGTTATCTTTAATAGATTCGTTTTACATAAAAAAACCCCAAATCTGTATAAAAAAAGGAGTAATATAATAATATCCGCAATTACATATCTTTTCAAGGTGTGTAGGAAACAGCCTTTTAGATTCCTTTTAGCAATCATGAAGCATGTGTGTAGGTTTGGTTGGTTGAATGGGGAAAGCCTTTGAAAGTAAAGCTTTTCAAATTGTTCAGCATATTATATTGAAATCAATGCCTAACTATTAATTCTCAGAATATGAGGAAAGTTTTAACATTCATAATTACCTTCTATTAGAGCTAGACATGGGGGATGCATGCTTGTAATCTCATTAACCAAGAAGCTGAAGCAGGAGGATTGCTGTCAATTAGTGATGCAATGCATTCAAAGTGACACTGTCTCCCAGTGGGAAAAAGAAATGTCATTGCTATGTACTTTGAAATCTATGATTATTCCAATAGTTAAGGAAGTGATACAATTTTTAAGTTATTTAGTAGGGCTAAAGACTAGTAGTCAGCTCCTGGTGTGTCTCAGATGGCTTTCTTTTCCATTGGCAAAATGTTATGAAGTCTAAAAAGAACTTAATTATTACCAACACAGAAATACAGGAAGTATACTTGAGGTTTATATTGAAATATCAAATTGTGTTGCATAAACATGTAAAATGATTACATTTTTAAAAGGTTACCAAAATTTTGAACAATACAAATATACATTTGTACAAATAAGAATGCATATGTATGACTTTTAAATATAAGCATATGTAGAGAGGATGCCATGTATATTGTATGGATGCATCACCAGTCAATTAAAAAACCTGTGGGCTATAGCGAAGGGTAGAATAGAAGACAAGATATCCAGGGGGCAGAAGGAATTCTGGAATAGAGTTAGGCATGTGAGCTTTGCCCTGGAAGATATGATGAGCACAAGGCAGAATGTAGATTAAAATATATGGGACACTTTACCTTATGATCCAAAAAGAGAAGAGCCTAGCTGTATGGCCAAGATGTTTGTGAATGTAACTTGCGTCTGAGTCTTATTTCTGCGAGCACAGGACTGAGAGGAAGAACCAGACCTAACTTCTACAGATTCACATATATTTCCTATATGATAAAAAATGATAACAAAGAGATTTTTATTTTGCATAGAAAAGAGCAAGTGAAAAATATATGCCAACATTCAGTGACACTCTAGCATTTCAGGGTTAATGAGCATCATGAGGTATTAAATTGAAACGAGAAGGTAGCCACATCAGGAAAGTAGTACCAATAGAGTGGCCACACTGCAGATTACTTAACCATTTTTCACTGTAGGTAAAGCATTCTAGAGTTGGGAAAGAACAATTATCAAAGACCTACATCAGTCTGTGTTACTTCTACAGCCCTGTGGCTCCCCTAACCAACTACACTTAGGATTTTACATCAGTATTAGCTCTCAGTTTTCAAACATTAGCCATGCTATCTCCTTGATAATTGGACAGCGGGAAAAATTGAGGCATTTTCTTTATTTAAAATGGTTCACCTGTAAACATATGGCTCGTTAAATGTTTTATTTATTCTTACCCTGAATGTATGAGTATTGTGTCTGTTTGTATGTCTGTATACATATTGTTGCATGCAATTCCTATGTAGACAAGAAGAGGGCCTAGGAATATCTGGAACTGGAGTCAGAGCCATTGTGATTCACTCGTAGATGCTGAGAAGCAGACTCTAGACCTCTGAAAGAACAATAAACACTTGACACCCCTTAACTATTTCTCCAGCCCCATAGTACATGATGTTTTGTCTATAGAGCAAATGAAAAAATATATAGAAAAAAATCTGAGATTCTGACCTTTATAAGCTTTCTAAAAAATGAATATTATATTTTGCACAATGGAATTCTCCAGTTTTTTTCAAACTTGTATCTAAGGAATAGTGACATTTTATAATGTTAAGAATATACTTTTACTTTACTAATACTGAGTGTGTTGAAATGGTTATCTATTTCTGAAAAGTTATTTAAATGTATTGCTTTTAATTAACTTCCTTTTATTTAAACATTATATGTATATTGATCATATTATTTCCCTTCCCTGAAAGTTCACCTTGATCTTCCCCAAACTCCCTAGTCACCAAAATCTATGTTCTCACTCTTTGTCTCTATTCAAATAATGAATGAAAGCAAAAACAAAAAGCAAAGAGAAAAAGGAAAAAATACAAAAATAAAACCGAAAACCAGCAAAAGATAGGGAGTCTGTTTTGTGTTAACCAGCTACTCCCTGGGATGCAGCCTGCCCTGGAGTCTGGTTGATAAACTTAGTAACATTCCATTGAAGAATATTGATTCTTTCGTTTCCAAGGAAGAGACATCAATTGCAAATAGCCTCTTGACTGAAGGTGGGAATTTATATAAACTTCCTCTATTCCATGCTAGAGTTTCAGTTATGCAGGTCTCATGCATCTTAGTCTCTCTTGGTTTGTGTATGTACAAGTTTTTCAGTGTCTGGAAGATCCTGAATATTAGGTATCATCTCCATCCTCTGGCTGTTACAATCTTTCTCTATCTTCATGAGCCTTAAAGTGGAGGACTTTGATAAAGATATCCCATTAATGGCCGCAAGCTCCAAATTCCATCATTCTTTGCATGTTACCCATTTGTGAATCTCAGTGTTAATTCTCATCTACTACTACCTTCTCCAGTGAACACTGGGTAATCTTCTGTTTAAAGAAACATAGCAATCAAATAATTTACAATGATATCTTATTAATATACTGTTAATGTGGCCTCGTTCATTATTAAATTATAACAAAACTCGATATGCCCTTAAATACTAAATATATATGTGGTAAATATGAAATGAAAATAGAGACACATTAAAAAATATTTTAACCATCAACCCATCTCTCCAATCCCAGCATCAAGTCTGTAGATAAAAGAATCAGTAAATGGGGGTGGAGGATAATTTTCTACTCAAAATAAGGAATCTACTGAGAGATCTGAAATGATGAAATGTGAATGTCTGAGGTCATACACTTTATAACATGGGCTAATGGTTAGGATGATGGTTTTTAGTCTTGAATGACTAGCTGATCAAGCAAGAGAGCCTTTCAGATTTCATCAAATCATAATGCTCTTTAAGAAAAGTTGGAGGGGCCCTGAGGTAACACAGGCTAGTTAAGAAAAGATGGAGGGGCCCTGAGGTAACACAGGCTAGTTCAGATGTCATCAAATTCTAGCACTGCTTTCAATTCCAGCAAGTCACTCTACTTCCTTGAAGATATTGGAAACTGGAATGCCTATTTGATAGGTTTTTTGTTAGAATTAAGTGTAATCATAGCACTGGCTGCTCTTCCAGAGGACCTGGGTTTGATTTCCAGAGCCTACATGGCACCACAAAACCATCTGTAACTCCAGTTACAGGGGATCTGAGATCCTTTTCTGGCCTTTGTGCACATGTTCTATAGGCTTACATGGTGGTGGGGAGGGAGGAAATACCCATACACATAAATTTTAAAAGGAAAAATTTTTGATGAAGTTTCTATAAGTCTAGAATTCCAGGAGATCCAAGGAGCAGAATCAAAATAAAATGCATGTGTTTTCATTCTAAAAAAAATTAGTAATTCATTGTTAACACCAGAAAGGAAGAAATCAAGACATCAAGTAATACTCTTGACATAGGATTGGAGAAAAATAGATTGTCAATACAGTGCCTGTTGTCCAAGCAGGGCGAACTGACTTTAAAACACTATGCACATAAAAAGAAAGGTGTGGCCACAGGAACCTACAATGCCAAGGCTTTGAGAGGAGAGAGGACTCATTGAGCTTGCTAGAAAGCCAGAGTAGTTCAATAGATGGGTTTTGTTTAGGTTCAGTGGTAGATCCTATCTCAAAATATAAAGATACAAAGTGAGTGAGTGATCAAATAAAACAGAATACTTACAGAAACAAAGACAGATTTTTAATGAATAATGTGTTGCACTTAGTGAGGACCAAGATGAACTGAATTCCATTTTGGGGGTTACATAATGATTGGGCATTTTAAACAAGAAATGAAAATGAATTGAAAAGGTTTAGTCTTTAGAGAAGTGAAAAAACTACACCACAGAAGGGTTTTATGTATAAGCCATGTGGGTTTGCAATGGTATTTTCTAAAATGCTTTTCCAGATTTTAGGAACATGGTGTCGACATAGGATTGTAGCTGATATAATCGGGTTCTTCCAAGTTTTCTGGGAAAGGGGTTTCAGTGGAGTCTTGTAACCCATAATGCCACCAGGGTTCCTTTCCTTTCACAACAGTGGACCTAAAGTAAGGGAGACTGCCTCCAAGGAGTGAGTGAAAATGTGGCATGTGTTTTTGATTGATACATTCTGATTAACACTGCTACTGCCATCAGGTGGGTATAGAAAAGGGATGCCACAAACATTTTACATACACATGAAAGCATACTCAAAAGGATTAACTAACCTAAAACAAAAGTATTGTCAGGATGTAAGGACTGGAGACAGATCTAACTTATTACCAAATATTTAAAGGTAATTTCTGCAGAGTTGCCATGAAGGTCACTTGTCACAATTCATTTGATTCAAACTCTTTATGTATCAGGAACTTACCATATTTGGAAGGTAACCAGGCATTGCTCAAGGTCAAAGAGCATATCTTGGCTACCTCGAGACTACTTTGTAGACAGGAGTCTTGCCTTTGTAATTCTAGGATACACTGAATGTTTCTTTCTTTCTTTCTTTCTTTCTTTCTTTCTTTCTTTCTTTCTTTCTTTCTTTCTTTTAAGAGATACTTTAGAATTCAGGTTATTATAATCTAGAATTGATATTCCTATCTAAGAAGATAAATTACGTTCTGAAATCCTTGATTCCAGTGATGATAGCCACTTTAGTGATTTTTTTATCATACTCTGAAATGGAATTTATTCCTGAAGATGACTGAGCATATCACTTCAATAAGATTAAACATTGTCAAGAAAGCTATGTTGGAAGAATTTTGATGCAATGAGAGAATGTTTCAAGATACTGTCAAATGGCTAGCTCTTATTAAATTATATAACATAGTCTTGATTATTTAAATATAATACATTAACTATATCAACCTATGTATATTTAGTATGATCATTATGCTGTTTTACCAATCTAATAATGTTAGGCTAATAATGTTTTTGTGTTTAAAACTTGCATTTAAAAGCTGATTACAGTTCATGAAAGTAAAAGAAAAGAAAACCTGTGGAAAGCCATAAAACATACAAATAGGCTGAAAGCCATAGGACGCACAATTCTTTGTAACAGCATACATCTCTTTGTAGTTCTCTTTCTTTCTGGCATACTTTATAGTTATTCTCACAGTAGGAAGTGATATATTTTTTGAAAAATTCTAGTAAGTCTTTTTCCTGGCTTAATTGCACACTTATACTAAATTAACTGTTTGAAATGGAATTCTATCAACATGTTATTGAAATGAGACTAACAGCCAGGGAGAGTAACCAATACAGAGGAAAGGAAGACTAGGACTAGGAGTTAGACTGTGCTAGTCCTAACATAAGTCTCACCAAGAATCCTACTGAGAACAGACTGGATCTCAGGCCACTCAAACAGGAGGCTCAAAGATGATAAAAAAAAAAAAAACTCCAGTCATCTCTGAAAAATTCCTGAATAATCCTTAGAATTTCTCAATCTTCTCTATGCTGCTTTCCCCCTACTATGTGATATGAGACCAACATCACAGAGTAACCGTGCTACTCTTAGGGCAGTGTTGCCTAGGGAATAACATTTATTTGCCTTCTCTACTCCATATCACCTCACTGTCAAAATCAATGATGATGTAGATATCGGAACATTGTGCCAACAACAGTACATAAGCTACCCGGACAGCGCCCAGAATCACCCGGAGGGCATCCTCGGTGCAGCAAGATCACAAAATTCGTTGATACCATGTTACAGAGGGACTTCATGAAGGGCACTATTTGTGAGAATATTGATAATATTGATTAGCAAATCTTAGTAACTGTACACCTTCTAAATCTGTGTGTTGCAAAAAGAGGTTTGTTTTAACAGTTTCATCACTGAATGTGGTAGTATACTTGTTATACATGTTTATGTATAATAAATAAATGACTTGGAAGATAAAATATAAGAGGCACTAAATAGCTCTTAGCATTGGCAGCAGGCATACTTATATAAAAACACACAGACATTTGCATTGAAAATTCTAAGAGAATGAAGTCAGAGCCGAGAACACTAAAATATTCACATGATAAGGTTTTGTAGTCTCTATCACTGCAACTGCGATCCAGGTCACTAGAATATGTTGTCTGAGAATTATCTAGTGCCTGGAGGAGTTTTATTAAAGAAATGTAAAATAGAGCAACTCCAGGAAGGTAGGTAACCAATCAAAGATCAGATCTGCAACCAAATGAGAACTGTTAAAAACTCAGATATTGTAGGAAGTCATAAGAAGTTAATCTGTCACAACAAGTTGATCTATGCTGTCCTCTAAACCCACAATTGTTTCATGTGATTCTTATTACAGTTAAAAAAAAATCTGTTTTGAATTCTGAATTCTACTGCTTATTTCCCTACTAGACCGTGATGTTTGGTGTCAGATGGAGAACACATGGAAAAGCACTAAATAAGAAACAAAGATAAACTCAAGTTCATAGAATCAAAGATAGAAGCAATTTTAACTAATTGAGTCCCTGTTGGTGCTGAGGACATAGAGAAGAGCATCCGTTTTGAAACTATCCTTAATGGTATCTTGAAAATTACTCTCTAATCAACTTAAGTTGAGACAAATTGAAAATACTGAGCTATCAATTTGTAATTGCTTTTCCCCAAGACAAACTCAAATTCTGGGCTTTTTAAAATCTACATAGGAAGTCTAAAGTAGTTTCCTGTTTAGCTGGCTTAATGAAGAACAGAGCTAAACAAAGAATTCTCCACTGAGGAATGTTGAACAGAGGAAAAGTGCCTTCTTTAGATGCTTAACATCCTCAGTCATCAGGGAAATACAAAATCAAACCAATCCTGAGATTCCAACTCACACCAGTCAGAATGGCAATGATCGAAAACTCAGGTGACAACAGATGCTAATGAGGATGTGGAGAAAGAGGAACAACCCTCCATTGTTGGTGGGATTGCAAGTTGATACAACCACTGTGGAAACCTGTCTGGAGCTTCCTCAGGAAACTGGACAAAGTACTACCAGAGGACTCAGCTATACCATTCCTGGGCATGTACCCAAAAGATGCTCCAACATGCAATAAGGACACATGCTCAACCATGTTCATAACAGCCTTATTTATAATAGCCAGAAGCTGGAAAGAACCCAGGTTTCCCTCAATAGAGGAATAGATACAGAAAATATGGTACATTTATACAGTGGAGTACTACTCAGCTATCAAAAACAATGAATTCATGAAATTCTTAGGCAAACGAATGGAACTAGAAAATATCATCGTGAGTGAGTTAACCCACTCACAAAAGAACACACATGGTATATTAGAACAAAAGCTCAGAATACCTAAGACACAAATCACATACCACATGAAGCTCAAGAAGAAGGAAGACCAAAGTGTAGGTGCTTCGGTCCTTAGAAGGAGAACAAAATACTCACAGGAGCAAATACAGAGAGAGACAAAGTGTGGAGCAGAGACTGAAGGATAGGCCATCCAGAGATTGCTCCACCTTGGGATACATTCCACATACAGTCACCAAATGCAGACACTATTGTGGATGCCAAGAAGTACATGCTGACAGGATCCTGATACATACATAGCTCTTGAAAGGCTCTGCCAAAGCCTGACATACACATAAGCAGATGCTCTCAGCCAACCATTGGACTGAGCATGGGGTCCCAAACAGAGGAGTAAGAGAAAGGACTGAAGGAGCTGAAGGGGTTTGCAACCCCATAGGGATAACAAAATATCAAACAACCAGACCCCCTAGAGCTCCCAGGAATTAAACCACCAACCAAGGAGCACGCATGGTGGGATCCATGGCTCCAGCTGCATATGTACTAGAGGATAGCCTTGCTAGGCATCAATGGGAGAAGAGGCCCTTGGTCCTGCACCAGTGTAGGGGAATTTGTGGGCTTCGAGGTGAGAGTGGGGGTGTGTGTGGGAACACCCTCATAGAAGCCGGAGGGGGGGTCTGGGATAAAGAATTTCAGGGTGGGGACCAGGAAAGTGGAAAACATTTGAAATGTAAATAAAGAAAATATCCAATTTAAAAAAAAACAGAAAGAAAATGAACTTTTTCATATATTTTAAACACAAATACAATATGCATATGAATGCATACTTTATAGCAAATATCAGAATGTCATGTTATGGTAACACAGTAAACATGAAAATGTTCAGTCCAGAAGAAGAATAAATAAAGCATTTGAATGATCATAATTTGGATACGAGAAGTGTTTAACAGCATCTTCCATATAGTATTGTTTAGAAAGTAACTCCCCTTTCAAACTGATTCAGGAAAACCCTTGCTGTTTTTGCTTTTAGGAGATTCCTGTGTGCAATTTATAAAACTTCCCATGGAGATTATTTTTTAAATAACATTGGTTTTTCTAACACTGTGATTCCTACCAGATGACAATATGTATCTGATGTTTTTTATTGTTCCACAAGAAATAATAATAAAAAAAACAGAAGTTCTTTAATAAAATCTGAGCTTATTTATTTCCTGGTAGGACCTAACTGTTACATTATTAACAGCAACAAGATGATTTTATAGCTGAGGGAGTTTGATGTTAAACTCTTAGTTTGATGCCTCTGGCTAGACTTGTGTACCATACAATTTTATTCACTAAGTGTAGTGATTCATTTTTAAAACTACCTTTCAAATATTCCCTTCCTGAGCAAACCAAAATGAGCTTCTCTGCAGTTCATCAGCGTCTCCCATTCCTCTGTCACTGGCAATGCATTTATTTAATTTTCCATACCCCAGTGGAGATATACCAGCTTAGCTTCTACAGCAAGTCTACAGCCATCTACTTACTTTCCTAACATCTGCACTTTTTAATTCATATATCTTTTTTTTTTTTTGGATAACGTCAGGCAGTACAAACTTCCAAGTCTATTAGAAAGAACGTGCCTTTTCTTCTGTAAACTTTTAATGCTGAGTAAGTTTCTTTGTACTTTAGAAGTCATTCTTGTGTGGAACTTGCAATGTGGACAAATGGGTAACCCTTACATGTCCAGAGCAGAATCTCATGAGCAGGATGCCACTGTGCCTGTGTGTGGCCCCGAGATTCTTCCAACATAAAATCATATGACTTGTTTAGAGCTTGTCATTATTATCTGCAAGGGGCTGTTGGTTCCTAAAACAACTCATGATTGTTAAGAATCTCATATATGTAAATGAGATATGGCCATAACTAACCTCCCATTTCCCCCGTTAACTATCCCATGTCCCCACATCAACCCCTCCTAACAATTTCATGTCTCTCTGTTTTTCTTTTTTTGTAAACCTTTTTATTGTTCAATTAGTGCTGCCATATATGTGTGGTTGTGGGCCTAAACTATTGTAACATAAGCAGAACTAGAGAAAGCAAAATTTCATTTCAAAATGACTGTATCAAATATTTTAAAAGTACATTGATAGTCCTAACCATGTAAAGTCCTACAAATTGTCAGCCCTTGATGAGAAAGTGATACATGGATGCTTTATTTTTTGAGTACAAGTATTTTAACTCTACAATAACTTCCTAAGATGTCAGGCAAAGATAAAGATTTAAAACATCATTTACATTTACCAGTTCTATGGATAGAGAATAATGACAGGCCATTAGAACAGAGTATTTTACAATAGGTATCAGCACATTAACATTTTTATTTTACAAATAGATATTCATAACTTGTGATATATAGGTATGTATACATATATATGTATCACTATATTTATACAAATATTTGTTATTTTTGTAGTGGATCTTACAGTAGATTTCTTTTTAGTAGATTTTACAGTAAGGATGTACTTCTGAGGTGAGCATTAATGGATTTCAGGGCTTCCATCCTCAGGTGAATGGTAGAACTTGAACCCTGGTTCTGCTGACTCTGGTGATGGACTGCTTAAGCTGTGACTCCCTCATGCAATCTGCCTTGAAGACTCAGGATCCAACTTGTTGTGATGTCACTGGGTTAAATGTAGTTACTTTTGGTAACAGCATATAGCCTTAGACAACTTTCCAATGCTGGAACTTCCCTTCATCACTGATTTCATTTCATTCTTTTATTTTCCTGAGACTTCCTTCCTTGAATAAAACTTGACTGAAGGCACAGGTTGTAGTAAAATGTAGTTTCTGAAAGGTGAAATGAGATAACAGTTATTTCTGATGAATCCTGGAAAACTCAAGCATAAAAATAATTTTTTATGAGCATTGACAGAGTCACTATGAAAGTCTTAAAACGACAGTGACAAAATGAAAAGAAAAATGGACCTACTTAAAATTCTATCTCCTGAAGTATGTATGTGTGATCATTTTCTATAACCTCCTAAACCTAAAGCTGTGGAATTTCATAACAAATGACATGGTTTTTTGAAACTCATACTGCATGGCCTATGCCTGAATTTTGATGTTTTGTCATATATGATTTTTGGAAATATGTCTTTGGCCAAAATGAGTAGTTTCTGTGTAAGCAGAGATGAAATATTTCTGCTTATGTACAAAGTTCGTCTGAAGGGGTAAGCTACAAAAACACAATGTTTAATATTGCATAGAGAATGCTGTTCTTTAGTATTTGTTTCAATTTTAATAGTCTTCTAATTATTGCTCTACCTTGATATCTTGTTCAGTAGATTTAGGATCAAAGAACATAATATATAAGTGAAATTGTAAAGGTACAATAAATAATTTTGCCATGGTAGGTAGGAACCAATTCTTATAAATTTGCTATACACACAATAGAATGTAAATAGAGATATAGATATACATTTTAAATATCAGTAAAGAAATATTCCCTGGAATATCCATGATTTTTTGTAATATAATCTTTGATATTTCACTTATTTTACATGTAGTACAATATGAGCCTTTTTTATTTATTCTTTGGGAACTTGATCATTTTACTTTCCTCTATAACCCATTCTACCCACACAAATTCATGTTCTTTCTAACTTTTGAAAACTGAACAAGCTCTTACCCTCTTACTATTACCTCTCTCTTGCCTCTTGCCCCCTTGCTCCCCATTCCCTCCCCCTCCATGTGATCATGGCCAGCCTCCACTTATCTACTCACTCCTTCTCTCTGCCCTTTTCTGCCTCTGATACCCTCTTCACTCCCCTCCCCATGCCCTAAATAAACTCTATTCTATACTAAAAATAAAAAAAAGTAGCACAAAAGAAATAATCGCTAATTAGTGTTGCGCAGATTCTCCCAAGCATGGAGTCTGCCCTGTTGCTTGACAAACCCAATGTCCCAATATTGAAGAAAACTAATATCACCTCTCACAGCAGCCACCAATTGCAAATAGCTTCTTGGTAAGAGTAGGACATTTCTCTTCATCTCCTCCTCTGTGATAACATTTTTGGCTGGCTTGAAGTTGTTCAGGTCTCCCCAAATGCCCAGAGGGTGCACGATAAAGGATAAGAATATCCTAGGAACCAGGAATAGTAGAAGAATTCAAACAATCAGAATTTTCCAGATGGAACAGATGCACTCATAAAGTCAGAGACTACAACAATAATTTTTAAATATGAATATAAAATTAATATTTATATGTATACAATCACACATTTAAAAACTGGAACCTAGCATATTTAGAGTTTATTTTTATAAATGCGAGAATTTAGAACAAAAAGATACATATGCTAATGCAAATGTCATTTACTTTTGAAGCTATCTCTTAAAATACTATGTGACAACTTAAAATGACAGTAACATTAATCGAGAGACTTATACATGTATGAATTAGATAAGAACAACTGAAAATTAATAACATTTATCAAAATGACATTTATATAAATTTATTTGGCTTCAATTACTGAAAAAAGATACAAATATAAGTTCTCATAATAGTGCTAGCATCTCATATCTATTTATAGTTATAGAAATTATGTGTCAACAATAACCTAGCATATAGCATTTTAGTTCTCTAGACTAAACTAAATTTTAAAATTCTGAAGAATTGGGACCTCCAATAAGAAATCAGTCAATCTACTGATAAGTAGATTTGACTCATCAGCTAAGAGTACTTATTTATCTTACTCAAGACCTATACTCAATTCGCAGCACCCAAATTGAGGGATACCTTATTCTGCACTCTGAGATTACAGGGTGTTCATGTAGTACACATACATACATGCAAACAAAATACCATCTGTCTGTCTGTCTGTCTATCTATCTATCTATCTATCTATCTATCTATCTATCTATCTATTTGGCTAGCTAGCTATACATAGATAGATATATTTTAAAATATGAGAAAAGATAAAATGAATGATAAATGCAAATTTTGTAAAGTAGTCTGGGTATAAAAAAGTAAACAGAGCTTTTAAAAAGGCAAAGTAGACAATCAATTTGTAAAACAAATAATTTTTAATTCTTTATGTAGGTTATTCTTGTTTTGATGAAATGCCATGATCAAGTGTAGCTTGGGAGGAATCAGTTTACTTGGCTTCTGCGTCATTGTCATGTTCATCAGTGAAAAGTCAGGCCAGAAACTTAAGCAGGGAAGAAACTTGGGGGTAAGTACTGATGCAGAGGCCATGAAGAGTGCTGCCTGCTGGCTTGCTCCTCATGGCTTGCTCAATCTGCTTTCTTATAGAAGCCAGAACTTCCACATGAGGGAGATACCACCCACAATGGGCGTGGCCTTGCCACATCTGTGACCCTACAGGCTTACCTCAAGTTTGATCTTAAGAAGTAATTTTATCAGTTGAAGCCCATTCCTATCTCATGACTGTATCTGAGTGTATCAAATTGACATATAATCAGCCAGTACACATTATAAGTTAAATTTTATCATAAATAACTATAATTAAGTTTATACATTTAGCTATTTAGACAATATTCTACTAATATAATACTTATATAAAAATGTTAGGTGCAGAAATGCCTTCATTTGTGATATGGATGTATATTTTCTCTTTCTGCATATATTTGCAAGAATTTATTACTATTATCCTTTTTATAACAGCTATTATTTTGATATAAGTGATGATTTTGACTGATATTTTTCTGAGTATGAAACAAAGTGAACACTTATCTTAATACTGCCCTAGATATTCTTTTTTGTTAAGAAATTTGTTTTCTTTCCATCCTGATTACAGCTTTCCCTCCTTCCTCTCCTCCCAGTTCCTTCTTCTAGTCTCCTCTCCTCCTATATATCCTCCCTTTCACTTCAGAGAAGCAGGGTCCTCATGTGGATATCAGCATACCTTGAACTATAAGGTGGCATATCTCCTAATGAGGCTACTCAAGGCATCCCAGTTAGAGGAAAGGGATCCAAAGACAGGGAACAGAGTCAGACATCTCTATGAAGATCACACCAGTTACGTAAGTGTAGAGGGCCTAGAGTCAACATATTAATGCTCTCTGGTTGATAGTTCCATCTCTGTGGGTTCCTATGAGCCAGGTTAGTTGATTCTGCAGGTTTTCTTGTGGTGTCCTTCACCTCTCTGGCTCCTTCAATCCTTCTTACTTCTTTTCAACAGCATTCCTCTAGCTTGACCTAATGTTTGACTTTGATGTGGGACTATGCTTCTATTTCTGTCTGCTCTAGGGTGATGGAAACTCCCAGATGGAAGTTATGCTAGGCTGCTATATGAAAGTACGTAACTTCATTGTAATCCAGCAACATGGCAAGGGATGCTCTGGCAAGGGATCACATCCAAAGACCTATTATCACTTTTCTAAGAAATCACCAAATTGATTTCCAAAATGGTTGTACAATTTTCATTCCCACCAGCAATGTAGGAGTGTTTCCCTCCACATTTTTGACCACATGTACTATAACTTGAGGTTTTATTCATAGTCATTCTGAGACTAATCTCTGTTTAGACTTGTATCCCATTTTTAAAATTGGGTTTTTCGGTTTGTTGATGTCTAATTTCTTGAGTCTTTATTTTGGATATCAGCCCTCTGTCAGACCAGTAAAAATCTCATACCATTCTGTAGACTGCAATTTTGTCTCTTGATAATATCCTTTGCCTTATAGAAGTTTTAGTTTAGTTTCCTTAGCTCCCATTTATTAATTGATGACCTTAGTGCCTGCCTGAGCTGTTGGTGTTCTGTTGAGGAAGTGTCCCCTTGTGCCAATGTGTTCAAGGCTATTCCCCACTTTTTCTTCTATCAGATTTAATGGATTTATGTTGAGGTCTTTGATCCACTTGAATTTGAGGTTTGTGGAAAATGATAGATATGAATCTATTTGCAATCTTTTACATACACATCCAATTAGACCAGCAACATTTGTTGAAGAAGGTTTCTTTCTTCCTTTGTATGGTTTTCACGTCTGTCAAAAATTAAGTGTCTGTATGTATATGGGTTTACTTCTGGGTCTTCAATTTGATTCCAATGATCAACTCGTCTGTTTTATAATACTAATTGTGGGCCTGGGTGCCAGAGGCTTTCCATGGACATCTCTGGCCAGGTTTGGTTCAAGAGCCCTAGCAAAGGGAAGTGAACAATCACTGCAGAGCAGTCTGCAAAGGGAAGTGAACGACCGATCACTGCAGAGCAGTCTCTGCTGTGTCTTCCAGGCTGCTCTGTTTCTCCCAGCTGCCTGGCACTGAGTCAGGTTGGGCTGGGCGGACAAGAGGCTGATGAGCCAGTGAGGAATGCAGCACAGCTTCTGGCCATGTTTCCAGAGTGTTACAACTCTTAGAACAAAAGGCTTAGACGATGGAGTAGATCTTTCCTTTCACTTTTACTTCCCTGGATACATACATACATACATATATACATACATACAGTATCATACATATATACACATACACAGTTTGGGGGGTCATACAGATTTCGACAGCAGTAATCTCTAATTCGTTTGGGCTGAGAACTTTCATTTGCATGTAATAAGGCTTGACCAATATTACACACCTTTCCTGCTTGGGCTGCTGCGGAGGAGGGTTGGGACTGAAACCTGAGCCATACTCTCAGGAGTTACAGCTGAACTCCTCTACCATCCCTTGAGAACAGAAATTGCCCACTGGGGGCTCCAGGGTTCTAGGCCTATCTATTACTCGACAGGGCCCAGGCTGCCTGAACAGACCAGTGCCTCACAGCTACTATATCGTTTATAGTACTATTGCTCTGCAGGACAGCTTGGACTCGAGGATGATTGCAGCTCTGCAGGTTCTTTTATTCTACAGGATTGTTTTAGCTATCTTGGGAGTTTCATTACTCCATATAAAGTTGAGTTTTATTCTTTCAAGGTCTGTTTTGTGATGGAAGTTTGATGGGAACTATATTGAATTTGTAGATTGATTTTGGTAACATGGTTATTTTTACTATGCCAAGTCTACAGATCTCTGAGGATGGGCGATCTTTCCATCTTCTGATATCTTCTTCAGTTTCTTTCTTCAGTCATACAGGCCTTTCACTTGCTTGGTTAGAGTTACACAAAGATTATTTTATATTACTTGTGACTATTGCAAAGGGATTTTTCCTCTAGTTTGCTTGTCAGCCCATTTGTGTACCAGAGGGATACTTTTTTTTTAATGTTTATTTTTTATCTAGCCTCTTTGCTGAAGGTGTTTATTAGCTGTAGGAATTCTCTGGTAGAACTTTTGAGTTCACTTATATATAATGTATCATCTGTGAATTGTGATATTTTAACTTCTTCTCTTCCAATTTGTATTCCAGTGATCTCCTTTAGTTGTCTTATTGCTCTAGCTAAAACTTCAAGCATTATAGTTTATAAATATATAGAGAGTAGGCAGCCTATTTTTGTCCTTTTATTAGTGGAATTTCTTAATTTGATGCTGGCTATTGCCTTGCTGCATATTTCCCTTATTGGGTTTAGTTATTTGCCTTATATATCTGATATCTCCAAGATGTTTATCATAAAGGAGTACTGGATTTTATCAAACCATCTAATAAAATATTCATATTTTTCTAGTTTGTTTATATGGTAAATTATATTAATGGATTTTTCCCATGTTGAACCATCTCTACATATATGGAATGAAGCCTACTTGATCATTATAAATGAGATTTTTGATGTGTTCCTGGGTTCAGTTTGTAAGTATTTTATGGAATAGTTTTGTATCAATGTAAACAGGGGAAATTGGTCTAAAATTTGCTTTCTTGGTAGAATATGTCATTTGAGTATCTGGGTGACTGTGGCCTCATAGAATAAGTTTGGTAATATTGCTACTGTCTCTATTTTATAGACAAATTTGACAAATATTGGTACTAGCTCTTTTTGAAAGTCCAGGAGAATTCTGTGCTAAAACCATCTGTCCCTGGACTTCTTTTGGTTGGGAAACTTTTAAAGGTTACTTATATTTTCTTTGGATTAATGGTCCATTTAAATTGTTTACCTTATATTGATTTAATTTTGATAAGTGGTATCTAAGAAGAAAATAATCCATTTGTTGAAATATTCCAATTTTGTGCAGTACAGGTTTTTGCAGTAAGACCCAGTGACTCTTTGTATTTCCTCTCTGTCTGTTGTTATGTCCCTCTTTTTATTTCTGATTTTATTAATATGGATATTCTCTCTCTGTCTTTTAGCTAGTTTAGTTAAGAGTTTGTCTATCTTGTTGGTTTTCTCAAAGAACCAGTGTTTGGTTTTGTTGACTCTTTTATAGTTCTCTTCGTTTCTAATTGATTGATTTCAACCCTGAGTTTGACTGTTTCCTGTCATTTATTCCTCTTGGGTATGTCTGCTTCTTTGTGTTCAGAAGTACTATTAAGTTGCTAGTATTAGGACTTTTCAATTTCCTTATGAAGGCCCTTACTGCTATGAACTTTCCTTTTACCACTGCTTTCATTGTGTCCCATAAATATGAGTATGTTATGAATTTTGAGAGGATGACATAAATCCCACTTGTCTCCATTTAAGGACCAGTCCTGGTTTCAAAAAGAAAGCCATAGGCAACAACTCCAAGAATAGACCTTAAGTCCTAGAAACTAGACCATAAGGCACCAGCATCAGAAACAGAGCATAAAATCCATAAAACGTGGTCATAACACCTCCTCCGAAGGAACGGCCTGTAGATGACCACAAAAATGGAAAATATCTTATCTCAGGCTAAGCCATCTGTGCTGGGCTGTCCTATATCACCCAGTGGCTAACATAGGAATGCAGACCAGTGACTTCATGTGACCCCCTAGCACCAAGCAATGAAATTATAGATTGCCTAATCTTTGTAGAAAAATTCTCCTAATTCCCTTGAAGAAGGCCTACAGGGCTCTGTTTAAGGTCACCATTTCGATGAATGGTTGACCACCAATGCTGGTTGTTTCTGCAGGATAAATGTTCTTTGTCTTTGCATACTATCTGAGTCTAGGATTTTCTTTCAGTGATTTTTAGTCCCTTACAATTTCCATTCAAGTCTAGAAAGTCTTTAATTCCTTTATTTCTTCCTTGGTTCAGTATCAGTGAGCAAAGGGTTGTTCAGTTTCCATGAACTTGAAGGCATTCTTTTGCTTCTGTTGTTGTTGAAGTCCAGCTTTAATCCATGATGGTCTGAGTAGATACAGGGAGTTGCTAGGGGTTGGTTTTGTGCTTGGTGTATTTACTTGCTGGTTTTTATTCTATACCCAGACACCTGGTTGCAGTCTGAAGGATTGGATATCCAAGCATCTTAGGTCTCAATGTTATGTAGAAATTGTTTTCCATCATTTCTGATTAATTAATTAAAAGCTGATCAGCCTATGACTAGACAGGAGAGGACAGAGGAAGCAGGACGATATCTGAGTACAGGGTGGAGTCTCAAAAAGACCAGAAAGGGTGAAAAAAGTAGGAGAGGAAGAGAAGATGTGAAAAGATCACGTGTAGGGACCAGGAGGAGTTGCCATGAGGACACACCTAGAGCGGAGATAGCCAGGACCCAGACTGAAAATAAAGGACTTTGTGACTGGGAAATAGGCAGCCTTAGTGGGTTAGAACAGCTCAGAACCTGCTCATCATAGTGACAACAGCTTGTTAATAAAAATATTAGGTCTCTGTGTCATTTATTCAAGAGCTAAAATGAGCTAGAGCAGGAGTAGAAATGCCCTGGAGTTATTGGGGAGCAAAGGCAGAATAGACTAACCTCCAAATATTATTATAGAGTGTGTTTAGTTTCAGACCCCTGGACAAGGGACTGTGGTACAAATCATACATACCAAAGCAGGTCTGATTTCCAGGTGCTCCAGGTATCCCTCACTCCCTTCCTGACACACCCTGCCCCAAAGAATGAACTTTTCAGGCAGAAGCTGGGCAGTCTTTCCCTCAGAGAATCATCGTAATATAATCCGGACACTTTGGTCTCCCCCCACCCTCATGGAATGCTCACTCTTTCTTTCAATTCCCCTTCTTCTCTCTCTCCCTTCCCATTGCAACTTCCCTGGCCTTCTTCCTTAGAGCTAGTGAACTTGCCTACTCTAAAGCAACTTTCCAGTAAACCTGCATTTAATTTAATCTAATCTAGCTTGAATTGCCTTATTTCACTAACGGAGAAGTAACTTTTCTAAAAGGGTTAATTTGATTTTCTTGTATCTGTTGAGGCTTGCTTCGTGATGAAGTGTGTGGTCCGTGTTAGAGAAGGATCCATGCTGAGCTGAGAAGAACAAGAACGTATGCTCTTCTCTATTTGGGTGACCTGATCTGTAGATACCTCTTAGACCCATTTGATTCACAGCATGTGGGACCGTGAAAGGCAGCCTGTTTTCTGTTGAGCTAGGTTCTAACCCCGGAGACTTGGCAGATAACTCTGCAAGGGACAGAAGGAAGTTTTCCTGCTCCCAGACACTAAACTCCTGGCACAAGGCCCCAGCTCCATAATTCTGTCGCCATTAGTCACTTAGGGCAACACTGCAACTCCCTGGTGTTCTGTCTGGACTCAACCCCCACAGTTACCTGGCAACAGCCAAGTAGGCCCTGCCCACTATAAAAGGGACTATTTGTGCCCCTCCTCCCTCTCTTACTCTTTCTCCTGCTTCCTGCTTGCTTCTCTCTTGCCCTCTTGCTCCCCCTTTCTCTAAGTTCCCTTCCCCCCTCTCTCCATGTGACCATGGCCGGCCTCTCTCCTTCTCTCTACCTTAAACCATGGACTGTCTCTTCTCATCCGGATGCAGCTTGCTGGAGCAATGGAGCAAGCCTTCTTCTAAGGAGCCGTGCATCTAATCTCACTCAGGAGGCTGGGTCTCACTCAGCCCTTCCCACCACCAAGGTTTTCACCAAGCCAAGCCAAAGACTCTCCTCCCTGCCCAGCTCCCTTCAGCCCAGGGCAAACCCAGCCCCGTGGGCCCTACTCCTTTCTCAGCTCTCCCTCAACATCCCGGGTCTGTGGTATCTAAGAGCTAGAATCTGCTGCCCCTGGCCTCCATGCAGGCCCAGGGACCCAGAGTTTCCCTACCTCTGGAGCAGGGTCCTGCCACTTTGGCAGCTGTGTGGGGTGTGCTGTCAAACTTCCCATGTCTGGCTTGCCCCAGGGCGAAGCCCTGGGCCAGATGCAGGGCTCCCATTTCTAACCCACAATAACATGTGTTAGTTTTAGTATTTCTCTGTTTTGTATTTGTCTGGATGACCTGTCTATTGCTGAAAGAGTGGTGTTGTAGTCCCCCACTATCAATGTCTTTGGTTCAACATGTGATTTAAACTTTAGAAATGTTTCTTTTACAAATGCAGGGGACTTTGTAGTAGAAATGATTTAAAATCCTGAGCACAGAGGATTTATGCCAACTTGTTCACTGAGTTCCTGGATGAAATATACACATAGCCCTTAATATTTTAATAAGCTGTAAGCAGCACAATAGCTGGGCAGCTTCCTCCACTTTATGCTTTTAGAATCTATTTTCCTAATGAGAACCCTGAGTTATTACTCACTAGTCTCATTTTGGCTGCTCTTACCTCCTTTGGGCAGCCCGCAGCATCAGGCTCTCCTCCTTTATCCCATGGTTGCCTCCTTTCTCCTTCCTGTATGTTCTTTCTTTGTTCTGTGGCTTCTTTTACTTCTTTTTCCTCCTTCCCTCCTCCTCTGGACCATGGAATAAAGGAAGAATGTGCAGGAGAGGAGAAAGGAAAGGCTGCCACGGGTTAGCTGAACCATAAAAATGTGGCTCTGAGGGTTGCTCAATTGGAGTTAAGAGCAGACCCGATGAAACGTTGTAAAGAGTAAGTAATTACTCAGGGTATTTGATAGAGAAGTAGATTCTGACATCTTGGAGGGTAGGTGGCTGCCTAACTATTATGCTGTTTAGGATATATTGGAAATATAAATGCTGTGAGTGTGTCCTTCTTCTGGGAAGTCAAGAAACAAAGGTGAAGTAGAAACCCTGCATTGGGGTTTTAATTTATTTTTCTGACATGACCTTGCATTTGGGGCCTAGATATTTAGAACTGAGATATCAGCTTCATGAACTTTTTCTTTAACAATTATAAAGTGTCCTTCCCCACCTCTTTTTATTAATTTTTGATGAAAGACTATTTATTAGATATTAAAATGGCTACTCCAGCTTGGTTCTTGGGTTCTCATTTGCTCGGGAAATCTTTATGTGGTCCTGTACTCTAAGTTAGTCTATCTTTATACTAAAGTGTATTTCTTATATGCAGAAAAATGATGGATTCTATTTTCATACCAAATTTGTAAGCCTGTGTCTTTATTGGGGAATTTAGTTCACTGACTTTGAGAGAAACTAATGATACTTTGATGTTAGTGGTGGTAGTAGCGTGTCTGTGTGTGTGTGTGTGTGTGTGTGTGTGTGCTTCCTTTTTTTAAATTTTGTGGTGTGAAATTATTTCTTGTGTTCTTGGGTTGGAGTTTTCTTTCTAGTATCTTCTATAGGTCCTAAATATTCTTTAGAGAATGATGTTAGCTAAACCAGTATTATACTAAAACCAAACAAAAATAGGGGAAAAATAAATAGAAGAATCCTTCTCAAGACCAAAAGCATAAATGTCTCAAAAATGAACAAACAAACAAACAAACAAAAGGCAACTTACAAACAGAATTCAAGAACACATCAAAAAGTTTATCCTCCATAATTAGTCTGGTTTCATTCCAGAAAGATCATGATTCAACTCAAATATATCAATAAAATTAATGTATCAAATAAATAGTTCTAAGGACAGACCTCAAGAGCTGGAACAATGTTCTTGACAAAATAAAATACCGTTTCTTGATAAAAATGTTTTCTTGTTTATTGTTCTTATGTCATTCTTATGTGATCCAACAAGTGGGTCTGTTTCTTGTGCCTTCTCTCTTGGTTTTGTTTCTTTTACTCTATTTTGTGGTATTAGTTTTTGTTTTATCATATTATATAATGTATATATTTATTATTATAATCACTTAGAAGCCTGTTTGTTTTCTAGTGAGAGTCGGAAAGAGGGTAGATCTGTTTGGGAGGAGGTGTTGGAAGGAACAGGAAGGACTAGAGAGATGAGTTCATAATCAGGATATATAATATAAAAAGTTCTATTTAAATTTAAGGAAATAATTGTCCACAATTCTGAATTTATTAGATTTTTTATATCTTAAACTGACAATATATTTAGTTGCACCAACAAATTAAAATTTTAATTTTGTAAAAAATAAAATTTAAAAAATTGAATTATAAACAGGAAATTCTTATCATTCAAACCAAAAGAGTGCTTTAGTACAACATGAAATTGCATTTTAATGACTCATTTTTGTTACATTACCTGAAAAATATCTTTGACTTAAAAAGAGCTACTCAGCTGTTTAGTTCATAAGCAAGCATGTGAATGTTTAAAGATGGAAAAAATAACTTATGTATTAATCATAAATGAAGATGGAATTGCAGTTTCATTACACGCTTGAAATATGCTGATAATTCAACTCAGAAAACTTTACTTTTAGATTGTATTTTACCCATGCGATTCAAACAAATAGTGTTCTTCCATTTAATAAAACTATTTGCATATTCTGAAAATCCATATTAAGCAAATGGGAAATCCTTATTTTGATTCTATAGCTATTGAACTGTGAGGCAAGCAAACTCATTATCGTGTGGAGTTTGTTCTGGAAAACTATTAAAATGTAGTGGGGTATGGAATATCAGTAGGTGAAACTGTTTACTGACTAAATATAGCGGAGAATATTTTGTTTTAAAGAAAAGAATATAAATGATAGATTATCATTTCCATTCAATGTACTCATATCACACAAACATTTTGTGGTCATGCAAGCTGCGGGGACTTCTATAATTTCTTATTTCCTGAGTCTGCCCAGAGGCATCTCCCCATTCTATCTCAGTAGAGTATCTCCAAATACCTTTTAATTTTCAAAAGTGGCTTTAATTTTATGTTTAATTAAACATAAAACTGTATTTAATTTTCTTGTGGCTTTTTGCAAATAAATAAAAGATTTATTACTAAGTTTACTTTGCCTGAAAATATAAACTATGACTGAATAAAGTAAAGTTATTTTCCTGAAGTAAAATTCTGTTACTCTAATTAATATAGCTCTTTGCTGAAATGGAAACAGAAGGTGAAAAATCTGAAACTAACTCTACCTTCACTGATCCTGAGCTGGGTAATTTCTGCAATACATTATTTTATAATGATCTTCTCTTCTTTTACTGAATCTTAGTTGTAACAAAAGTCTAATGTTCTCATGCTTATTGACTTTGCTAAAGATAATTGTGCTAACAGGAAGCTTTGCAATTGCATATTCCTGTAGAATTTAAATTCTACCCCCCAAAATTGAGATAATGTTGGAAGGTATGTAAGCAATCTAGCAAAATCTAAACACTGAAAAATTAAACCATCCTAATGTAAATGAATAAAATGCACAAAATTTAAAATACATTTTAATGTGCTCACATTAAAGCACATTGAAGACAATAGACAGAATTGATAAATACATAAATTCTAAAAACAAGAAGAAACTGCTATAAACTTTATAACCTTCATAATGCATTTTGCACACATAAAGTCCATTTAACCTGCTTTGAATCTTGGTTTTGTCAGAGATTTTTGAATAATAGATTCCAGGCGTAGGCATATGGCTACTGTTAATTTAAATAGAGATATGATCATATGCTGTGGTGCTTTCTTGACTGTACTTTGCTTACTTTGGTTACATAGGCTCTGAAGAGGAGGAGTTATGACTATACAAGACAGGACCTCATTTTAGATCAAGCTACTTAAAAGATGAATGTAAACAAAGTTCTCTGATATAAATGGGAAAATGCAAAAGAGGACAGCTAAAGTCAGCAAAAAATGTATATAGCAAGAAAACTTAACTAGTTTCTCTAAGATGTTCAATAGTACACCCATGGTAGCTCACTGAAAAGCTAATGCTCATAAAATATATTAAAAGTGTTCAATGCTATAGATACACTGTCTGTAATCAGATCATTCACTGAGATATGGATGAGTAGTTAAATTTATTATCAAGTATGAAGCAATACATTTAAGCATTGGGATCATTTGTCATTTTCTATCTAGAAAGATATGTTAATATCAAGAAATAGATTCAGTTTCTATGTCTGCAGGAAACAGAAGAGGAAAGCATCTCCTAAAATCACCATCCACCCAGGATGCTGTCTGACTCTCTTCCTCAGTACCTCTCCCTAGATAACAGGGCAATCCTAGAATACACAATGCTGTCCATTACTGTCTTGTGTACTGTGTACACTCAGACTATCAGCTGGTCCACTGAGAAACTGTGCCTAATCCTCCAGATATAAAGCAAACATGCATGCAAATAGCAGGAGTTATAACACATACTTCATAAAGAAACAAAAGTATAAAGCTTTCCTTTCAGACTTAAGAAAATATTTTAAATTGTGAAATTAAAAATTTTATGCATGGATTGTCTTTAAAGCAAGTATGTAAAGAAAAAATGTGTTTTAACTTGGATTAATTTGCTATTTTTATATACATGCTTGTTCATTGTGTATTTGAAATTATTTGTCGAGGTCCACCACTCAGTGTTTAATCAGAATCTTTTACTGCTGTTGAGTTTTCAGAGTTACTTGCACATATTAGGTAGTAAACTCTTGTCGGATGTAAAGTTTACAAATATTTTGCCACATGATATAAGTTTTCTCTTTACCATATTGATTTTCTTATTTATTTATTTACTTATTTATTTACATCCTGAATGCTGACCTACCTCCCAGTATTCCCTCATGGAGTCTCTTTCCCCATCCACCTTCCCTTCTTCTCTGAGAAGGTGGGAAATTCCTGGTTTTTCTCCATCCTGGTGCATCATGTTTCTGCAGTATTAGAGGTTTCTTCTCCTCTTGAAGCCAGACACCAGTGCCATGGAGACTGAACTGCCCTCCAGTTATGATATGTGCCAGGAGCTTCAGTCCAGACCATCTATATTCTTTTGTTGTTGGCTCAGCCTCTGAGAGTTCCCAGGGGTCCAGGTTAGTTGATTTGTTGGTATTTCTTGGGGTTTCTATCCCCTTTAGCACCTTCAATCTTTCCCCAATTCTTCTATAAGGGTCCCTGTATGGCTGTGAGAATCTGCATCTGTTTCAATTAGTTGCTGTGTAGAGCTTCTCAGAGGACAATTATGACAGGCTTTTGTCAATAAGCATTAATAGTGTTAGGGATTCGGGCTTGCCCCTGGGATGAGTCTCAAGTTGGGCTGGCTATTGGTTGATCATTCTCTCAGTCTCTGCTCCATGTTTGTCTCTGCATTTTTTTCAGACAGGACACATTTTGGGTCGAAAGTTTTGGAAGCGGGTTGGTGTCCTTATCCCTCTACTAGGGGTCCTGCCTGGCTTCAGGAGGTGGCTTCTCCAGGTTTCATTACCACTGTTAGGCATCTCAGCATCTGCATTGAATCCTGGGAGTCTCCTCCCAGATCTCTTGAGCTTCCTAGAAATTCCCCCAACAACCCATCTCAAGCAGTTGTAGATTTGCATTGATTCTCCTGGATCTCTGAGCCTCTCTTCTATGTCTCTCCACACTCCTGATCCTGCCTCATATTACCATGCTGCTCCCCTCTTCCACCTGACTCCCTCCCTCCCTCTGCTGCCCATGACTATTTTGTTTCCCTTTTTCAGTGAGATTCAAGCATCCTTGATTAGGTCTTCCTTTTTGTTTAACTTTTTTGGATCCATGGAGTGTAGCATGGGTATTCTGTACTTTATGGCTAATAGTTCATTGTTAAAAGTTTTAAATTAATAAGTCCTATATGAGTATATGAAAGTCACATTCTGATACAGATCAGCTTGGCTCATTATCCTGAAACAGTTTCTCTATGTTTCATTCGATTAAGGTCATTGTTTTAGATCTTACACTTGATAATCTCTGAGCTGGTCTTCAGAAAGCAAGAATCCATTTTCATTATTTTGCATATAGATTCTCTATTTTTCAAGTACTATTATGTAAATGTTCACTCTTCTATTTTATATTGGTTTTGTTATTGTTTGCTTGAGATAGTCTGACTATGTAATGTTAGCTGGCTTGAAACCCCCTATTTAGAGCATACCGTCTAAGAACTCAGAGAAATCTGCCTGTCTCTGTTTTTCTTGTGGTGTAAGTAAAGCCCAGTCCTAGTGAGGACCTAGCTCTACCACTCCTCGGCAAAAACCCAGAAGATTCTTCAACATGTAATAAGGACACATGTAACAAGGAACATGCTATATTCATAGCAGCCTTATTTATAAAAGCCAGAAGCTGGAAAGAACCCACATGTACCTCAACAGAGGATGGATAGAGAAAATGTGGTCAGTGGAGGCATACAGCTTTAATAATACACTTGGGAGGCAGAAACAGGCAGATTTCTGAGTTAGAGGCCAACCTGGTCTACAGAGTGAGTTCCAGGACAGCCATGGATACACAGAGAAATCTTGTCTTGAAAAACAAAACAAAACAAACAAAAAACAAAAAACAAAAACAAAACCCAAAACCAAAAATTATGAACTCATGAAATTCTTAGCCAAATGGTTGGAACTAGAAAACATCATCCTGTTTGCCTTCTTCTTAGCACCTCATGGTACCATCTCTAAAACTGGCCAGATAATCAGTCACAAATCAGGCCTCAACAGATACAAGAAGATTGAAATAATCCCTTGCATCCTATCAGATCACCATGGACTAAGGCTGCTCCTTAATAACAACATAAACAATAGAAAGCCCACATATACATGGAAGCTTAACAACACTCTACTCAATGATAACTTGGTCAAGGAAGAAATAAAGAAAGAAATTAACGACTTTCTAGACTTTAATGAAAATGAAGCCACAACATACTCAAACTTATGAGACACAATGAACGCAGTCCTAAGAGGAAAACTCATAGTTTAAGTGCCTCCAAAAAGAAACTGGATAGAGCATACACCAGCAATTTGACAGAACATCTGAAAGCTCTAAAACAAAATGAAGCAAATTCACGCAAGAGGAGTCAAAGGCAGGAAATAATCAAACTCAGGGCTGAAATCAACCAAATAGAAACAAAAAGAACTATACAAAGAATCAACCAAACCAAGAGCTGGTTCTTTGAGAGAATCAACAAAATAGATAAACCCTTAGGCAGACAAACTAGAGGGCACAGAGACAGTATCCTACTTAACAAGATCAGAAATGAAAAGGGAGACATAACAATTGACACTGAGGAAATCCAAAAAATCATGAGATCCTACTACAAAACCTATACTCAACAAAACTGGAAAACCTGGATGAAATGGACACTTTTCTAGATAGATACCAGGTACCAAAGTTAAATCAAAATTAGATAAATGATCTAAACATATCTGCTAATGAAATAGAAAAAGTCATTAATAATCTCCCAACCAAAAAAAGCCGAGGACCTGATGGGTTTAGTGCAGAGTTTTATCAGACATTCAAAGAAGACTTAATACCAATACTCCTCAAACTATTCCACAAAATAGAAACAGAAGGTACTCTCCCCAATTTGTTCTATGAGACCATAATTATACCTAAACCACACAAATACCTAACAGAGAAAGAAAACTGCAGACCAATTTCCCTTATGAATATCCAGCAAAAATTCTCAATAAAATTCTTGAAATCTGAATCCAAGAACACATCAAAACAATCATCCATCATGATCAAGTAGGCTTCATCCCAAGCATTCATGGAAGGTTCAATATATAGAAATCCATCAACATAATTCACTACATAAACAAACTCAAAGAAAAGAAAACCATATGATCATCTCATTAGATGCTGAGAAAGAATTTGACAAAATCCAACATCCCTTCATGGTAAAATTCTTGGAAAGATCATGCCCATACTTAAACATAGTAAAAGCAATATATAGCAAACAAGTAGCCAACATCAAACTAAATGGAGAGAAATTTGAAGCAATCCCACTAAAATCAGGGACTAGACAAGGGTGTCTGCTCTCTCCTTACCTATTCAATATTGTACTTGAAGTCCTAGGCAGAGCAATTAGACAACAAAAGGGGATCAAAGGGATAGGAATTGGAAATGAAGAAGTCAAATTATCATATTTGCTGATGATATAATAGTATACTTAAGTGACCACAAAAATTCCACCAGAGAGCTCATAAACCTGACAAACAACTTCAGCAAAGTACCTGGATATAAAATTAACTCAAGCAAATCAGTGGGCTTCTTTTACAAAAAAAGACAAACAGGCTTTAGAAATTAGGGAAATCACACCCTTCACAATAGTCACAAATAAATATAAAATACCTTGGTGCAACTCTAAGCAAGTAAAAGATCTGTTTGACAAGAACTTCAAGACTCTGAAGAAGGAAATTGAAGAGTATCTCAGAAGATGGAAAGATCTCCCATATTCATGGACTGGCAGGATTAAATAGAAAAAATGATCATCGTGCAGAAAGCAATCTACAGATTCAATGCAATCCCCATCAAAATTCCAACTCAATTCTTCACAGACTTAGAAAGAGCAATTTACAAATTCATCTGGAATAACAAAAAACCCAGGGTAGCCAAAACTATTCTCAACAATAAAGAAACCTATAGTAGAATCACCATCCCAGACTTTAAAATGTACTACAGAGCAATTGTGAGAAAAGCTGCATGGTATTGGTACAGTAACAGGAAGATAGATCAGTGGAATAGAATTGAGGACCCAGATATGAACCCACATGCCTATGGTCACTTGATCTTCAACAAAGAAGCTAAAACCATCCAGTGGAAAAAAGACAGCATTTTCAAAAAATGGTTTTGGCTCAACTGGTGGTTAGCATGTAGAAGAATTCAAATTGATCCATTTTTATCTCTTTGTACAAAGCTCAAGTCCAAGTGGAACAAGGATCTCCACATAAAACATGATAAACTGAAACTAATATAAAAGAAAGTGGGGAAGAGCCTTGAGCACACAGGCACAGGGGAAAATTTCCTGAACAGAGCACCAATAGTGCCACAGGTCAGCCGATCTGGGCCTCCCTCAACCTTCGGGAAAAACAGGGTCCTAGTCAGGTCGATGATGCATAGGCGAAGAAATGATGGCAGAGACAACACATGAAATACAGGATCTGAATGTATTTCTTAAAAATGGTGTCAGACTTTTATAGTCATTGCAAAAAAGAAATGATAAATCTAGCAGCTCAGCAGTTAAGGTACATCTGAGACCACCTGAAACACACTGGGTCTAAAGCAGCAGCCATCTCCTCTGAACTGATGATGCACACCCCCATCCCCCCCCCCGCCCGCCCAAGCACTCTGGGCCGGGGATGGGGTGGAGGGAGACTTCGGACTACATGAATCTAAGTCCTAGTTCATCTATGTTCCAGTTCTAGTCAGTGTGGGAGTGCCCGAGTCCCACTAGAGTCCCCTGCACAAAGTGAAAAGCAGGCTTATATGGCATACAGAAAGCAGGGCAGATGACAAGAGTCACATAAGCAAGTGACCACCACATCAAGGTCAGAAGGGAGGAAAGCCCTTCCATTACTCTCTAGTATGTAAAATAGTTCTTTCTTCTGTGGGGCTGCCCTGAGAATTCTAACTATGTTAACAGTAAGCAATGGTGCCTGACCTCTGTCGCTAACTCTGAGGACATTCTATCTGATAAGGCAGATTCCTTGAGAGAAATTCCAAGCTAAGAACAGCTTGGAATTAAATTAGGATAGGTTGGAAACATTGTGCTGGCCAGGAAACAATGCCCAATCTTAGCCATTTACGAATCATTTCTTGGGGTACCTTTATGCCTAAATAAGAGGGCATGTTGACAATTGGAAAGACTAATCTTGAACATGTCTGAGTTAGGAGATGCCAGTGACTGAATATGCAGGAAGCACAAGCTCCCCTTTGGAGCCTCTCATCCTTAATCAGGCTTTTACCCCCGATATTTCGGATGTAACTGAAGTAGATGAGTGGGTGTGGCACAATAGCATATGCTCTAAGATCAAGAATTGATAAATGGGACCTCATAAAATTGCAAAGCTTTTGTAAAACAAATGACACTGTCAATAGGACAAAACAGCAACCAACAAATTGGGAAAAGATCTTTACCAACCAGCAACCAACAAATTGGGAAAAGATCTTTACCAACCCTATATCTGATAGAGAGCTAATATCTAATATTTACAAAGAATTCAAGAAGTTAGACTTCAGAGAGCCAAATAACCCTATTAAAAAATTGGGTACAGAGCTAAACAAAGAATTCTCATCTGAGGAATACCAAATGGCTGAGAAGCACCTAAAGAAATACTCAACATCCTTAGTCACCAGGGAAATGCAAGTCAAAACAACCCTGAGATTCCACCTCACACCAGTCAGATTGGCTAAGATAAAAAACTCAGGTGACAGTAGATGCTGGCTAGGTTGTGGAGAAAGAGGAACACTCCTTCATTGCTGGTGGGATTGCAATCTGGTACAACCACTCTGGAAATCAGTTTGGCAGATTCTCTGGAAAACTGGACATAGTACTACCAGAGAACCCAGCTATACCATTCCTGGGCATATATCCAGAAGATGCTCCAACATGTAATAAGGACACATGCTCCACCACGTTCATAGCAGTCTTATTTATAATAGCCAGAAACTGGAAACAACCCAGATGTCCCTCAAAAGAGGAATGGATACAGAAAATGTGGTACATCTACACAATGTAGTACTACTCAGCTATTAAAAACAATTAATTTATGAAATTCTTAGGGAAATAGATGGATCTGGAGAATATCATCCTGATTGATGTAACCCAATCACAAAAGAACACACATGGTTTCTACTCTCTGATAAGTGGATATTAGCCCAGAAGATCGGAATACACAAAGTACAACCCACAAACCACAAGAAACTCAAGAAGAATGAAGACCAAAGTGTGGATACTTCATTCCTTCTTAAAAGGGGGAAACAAAATAAAAATACCCATGGAAGGAGTTGCAGAGACTGACTATGGGGCAGAGACTGAAAGGACAATCCAGAGACTGCACTACCTGGGAATTCTCATATTCAGTCATCTAATCCAGACACTATTGTGGATGCCAGCAAGAGCTGGCTGACAGGAGCCTGATGTAGCTCTCTCCTGAGAGGCTCTGGCAGTACCTGGCTAATACAGAAGTAGAGGTTCACAGCCATCCATTGGACTGAGTACCCGGTCCCTAATGAAGGAGCTAGAGAAGGGACCCAAGGAGCTGAAGGGTTTGCAGCCCCTTAGGACAAACAATATGAACTAACTAGTACCCTCAGACCTCCCAGGAACTAAACCACCTACCAATGTGAAGTTCTATGCCCCAGTGTAGGGGAATGACAGGGCCCAGAAGCGGGAGAGAGTGGTTTGGTGTGCAGGATGAGTGGGGAAAGAACAGGTTTGTTTTTTTTTTTTAATTTTTATTTTATTTTATTTTACTTTTTATTGGAGGGAAAACTGGGAAAGGAGATATCATATGACATGTAAATAAAAAAATATCATTCTGTCCTGAGTCGGGTAACCCAATCACAAAAGAACATACTTGTTATGCACTCACTGATTCGTGGATATTAGCCTAGACATTCAGAATACCCAAGAAGCAATTCACAGACCACATGAAGCTCAAAAAGAAGGAAGACTAAAGTGTGGATTCATTGGTTGCTCTTAGAAGGGGGATCAAAATACCCATGGAAGGAGTTACAGAGAAAAATATGGAGCAGAGACTAAGGGAAAGGCCATCCAGAGGCTGCCCCACCTGGTGATCCATCTCGTATACAGTCACCAAACTCAGATACTATTGTGGATGTCAACAAGAGCTTGCTGACAGGAGCCTGATATAGCTGTCTTCTGAGGCTTCAACAGTGACTGACAAATACAGGAGTAGATGCTTACAGAACAGGGTCCCCAATGAAGGAGCTAGAGAAAAGACTCAAGGAGCTTTGCAGCCCTTTAGGAGGAACAACAGTATCAACCAACCAGACTCCCCAGAGCTCTTAGGCATTTCATCTAGGATCTCTCCCTTTGAGTTCTGAGACTCTCTTACCTCCCAAATCTCTGATACATTCTGGAGGGTCCCCCCAAACTCCTATTTCCCAAAGTTGCCAGTTTCCATTCTTTCTGCTGCCCCTCAGTCAGGGCATCAGTTCTTCCACCAAATACCAGATCAGGCTCCCCTTTCCCCCCACTACTCTGCAACCTCTTGTCTGCTTTCTCTCCTAGGTCCTTCCCTCACCACTTGTGACCTCATGAAACTGGAAAGCTTCTGTAAGGCAAAGGACATAGTCAGTAAGATAATTTGGCAACCTACAGATTGGGAAAATTCTTTACTAACCCCACATCGATAGAGGGCTAATATCCAAAATATAAAAAGAACTCAAGAAGTTAATTACCAAAGAAAACAAACAACCCAGTCACAAATTGGGGTATAGAATTAAACCAAGAATTCACAACTAAGGAGTCTCGAATGGCTGAGAAGAATCTAAAGAAATGTTCAAAGGTCTTAGTGATCAGAGAAATGCAAGTCAAACAACTCTGAAATTCCACTTTATACCAATCAGAATGGCTAAGTTCAAAAGCTCAGGTGACAATACGTGTTTGAAAGGATTTGGAGAAAAAGGAACACATCTCCATTGCTGGTGTGATTGCAAACTGGTACAACCACCCTGGAAATCAATCTGGAGGTTCCTCAGAAAATTGGAAATAGATCTACCTGAAGACTCAGCTATACCATTCTTGGGAATATACTCAAAAGATGATTCACCTTGCCACAGGGGCACAATTTCCACTATGTTTATAGCAGCCTTATTTGTGATAGCCAAAAGCTAGAAACAACCTAGATGTCCCACAACAGAAAAATGGATACGGTAATTGTGGTTCATTTACACAACGGAATACTACTCAGCTATTAAAAAGGAGGACATTCTGAGTTTTGCAGGCAAATGAATGGAACTAGAAAATATCATGCTGAGTGAGGTAACTCAGATCCAAAAGAACGTGCATGATATATACTCACTAGTAAGTGGATATTAGACAAAAAAAAAAGTACATAATTCACAAGATAAAGTCAAGAACTCAAGAAGAAAGCAATGCATCCTTAATTAAGAAAAGTGGTATAGCTGGATCATGGGGTAGATCAATTCTCATATACTTGAAGAACCACCACACTGATTTCCATGGTGACTCTATAAGTTTGCACTCCCACCATCAATTGACAAGTGTTACCCTTACTCTACATCCTCACCAGCATGAGATTTCACTAGTTTTAGTGTAGCCATTCTAAGATAAAATCTCAAAGTAATTTTGATTTATCTTATTTAGTGGCATGTGATGAATGTGATAGTTTGCATATGATTGGCCCAGGGAGTGGCACTATTAGAAGGTGTGGTCCTATTGGAGTACTTATAGCCTTATGGGAGTAGGTGTTTCACTGTGGGCGTCGGCTTTAAGAACCTCTTCCTAGCTTCCTGGAAGCCAGTATTCTGCTAGCAGCCTTCAAATGAAGATGTAGAATTCTTAGCTCTTCTTGCACCATGCCTGCTGGATGCTGCCGTGCTCCTACCTTGATGACAGTGGACTGAACCTCTGAACCTGTAAAGCAGCCCCAATTAAGTGGTGTTGTTATAAGACTTGCCTTGGTCATGGTGTCTGCTCACAGCAGTAACCCCTAACTAGGACAATGTGCTTCTGTACAAGAAGTCATCACGGTAATGTCTGCACCTTCTAAACCAGGATATTGTTTCTTTCTGAATTTCTGATCAGCTTTTACAATTTTCATTGTACAGAACTGTCGGCTAATTAACTTTTTTCCTAGGTTTTTGCAAATGTTTTATAATAACTATGTTAAATTTTCATAATTATTGTAAACAAATTCATGGTTTCATTTTTCTGATAATTTGGTAGTGGGTTATACACTAATGCTCTTGTGTGTGTGTGTGTGTGTGTGTGTGTTTGTGTGTGTGTGTGATGATTCAGTGTCCTTTATCTATTGGATATGTATGTTGCTTCTAATAGTAGCTTGTAATCTTTGAAGTGTTTCTGTTTAAGAAGGTATCATCTACAAAAAATGATACATAAGGTTGATTAAAAAATAAAACAAAAACTTTAAGTGTCAAAGAAGAAAGAGAACAATAAACAAACACTGACTTCATCACATACTCATAAAAAGTAAAATAAAGAAATAGCAAATTAAATTTTTAATTAGCTTGACCTTGTAATGTAGATGAGTTATGCTGGCATCTTTAGAAGTTAAACAAGTTTAGTGTATGACATATCTGTGTCTATCTATCTATCTGTCTGTCTGTCTATCTATCTATCTATCTATCTATCTATCTATCTATCTATCGATCTATCTATTGATCTATCTACCTGTGTGTGTGTGTGTGTGTGTGTGTGTGTGTGTGTTAAAAATCTGTAAAATATCCCTTCTTTATGTATTTATCCACTCAATCATTAACTTCTGGAAACTATCATATAATGGTATACATAACCCTGTGCTAGGATGATACTTACAAGCTACAGGAATGATGAACCAAAGTTTAGAGAGGAATGCAAGGGCTATTATACATCTGGACCCAGGTAGTACAGCTTGCCTGTGGGAACACAGATATGGCATAAATACTTCCTGTAACTTGGGAACATTTCTTTGGTATGACTCAGCTTGGGATTTGTTTTGTTTTGTTCCCGACAGAACACAGGCAATCTTCTAGTTCCCTCCTCTGCTGTGGGAAGTCTAAAAAGAAATTGTTCCCCTGTGGTAGGAGACAGCTGTGACAGGCACAGTTTTGTCACAAGTGTGTAAAAGACATATTTTCCATTAAGTTTACAGATGGGATGAGTTTGTGGAACAGATAAAAACGAACAATCTATAAGAAACCATGGATAGATAGATAAATTGAGATAACTATAAACCCATACATAAAAATCAAGGTATTTTTAACTGAAGATAAATTAGGAAAATTGCATTAAAACCTAGCAAGCAAAATTATACTTCTGAAAAATACTTTTATTTGTGACTGAAAATAAAAGTCTTAAAATCTAAAATGGGAGACAAAAAGAGGAAAGTAGACATGAGAGGGAAAAAAAAACTGTGAAATTTACCTAAATCACGTCTCCAAGATCTCAAGAGAATCTCCCTATAGAGATACCAAAATCAATGTATGAGGCAACTCAAATGAGACCTGAATATGAATTTCAGGATGGATGGATGGACAAGAGTGGATGTATATATGCTGGGATGTGAATCTAATGTTGTATCTGTGTATGGCTGTGCATTGTGGCAGTAAATTACCTTTTATATTGTATACTGTCTTATGAACCGTCTTGCTATAATGGTTCCCACATTTGATTCTATAACATTGGGTTAAATGCTAGTGAAATTTGTTTGCAGGGAGCAAAAATTGGACAATATTTAAAATTGAAATTCAAATCAAACTCTTAAGCATAGCAGGGTCTTCGAAGACTGTGAAAAGCAGAGTAATGCCTCCAAAAAAGATGTACCTGACATCTGGGACCCAGAGATCATGTGACCTTCAATGATACATAAAGAGTAGAGCTAACATGAAAGAATCAGACCCCAACACGAATGAAATACTAAGCATGATGTGGATGTCCCTTCTGAGGGAAAACAAAGAGGGAGGAGAGGGTGCAACACTGTGGAATCAAAACAGGCAGGAAGGACTCAAAAATGTGAAAGACACTCCAACTCATGTGGCTGTCTTTGAAGATGGAGGAGAGGGCCATGATCCAAGCAGTGTGGGCAGCTTTTGGAACTGAAATCCAGTGTGGGTTGCCGTCCTACAAGGATACAGAGACTTCAGGCCTCCAGTGGCAAGATCTGCATAAGGCTAACAACTTATACAACTTTAGAAATAGACATTATTCTTGAGATCCAGAAAGAAACTGTCTTGACAGGCTGATAAAGCCAGGGTTGGGTTTCTGAAATGCATAACTATATAAAACAGTGAATGTGTTAGTTTGAAGTGTAAAATTTACAGTCATATGCTATGGTGGCAATGGAAGCCCATGGTTTCCAAACCGTTAATCTGTCATCATTATGTGAGTGCATATTACAAACTTATTTTGTGAGCAGTGTCACCAAGGGCAAGCAGTTCTCTTCTCACGACAGTACATATGTCAATTGTTATCATTCCCATTTTTCGGATGAGGTTGTAAAATCTAGGAATAAAGTAGCTTTTCAAAGGAAATGCAGCTTTGTAACTGTAGTTAAAATATAACAGACTTGGTTTTAGACCTCTAAGGATTGTATTTACGTTTATGTACATATATTTCTGGTAATGCCTGCTTATATATTCTGTGTTATCGAGATGCTTTTAATCAATGATGCAATGATATATGGAAAATGAATCAAGTATTTTATTGTCATTTGAATAAAAGATGTTAATAAATATGCAAACAATATAGATTATCACATATAATTTCTTTAAATACATTTGCCTCAATTAATTAGTGAATATTGTTACAAAAGTTATTATTAAATATTCATTAGACATATTTTAAGACAGATTAAAATCAATTTTAGAGATGTAAATAAAATATGGTCTTTTAATTATATATGAAATAAGACTCTCACTCCAAATTACTAAGTTTAACAACCAGTAATAATCTATAAATAAAACTATTTCTGGATAAATATTTTCAAAGGAATACCCAGAAATGTTAACAGTTTTCACAAGCATGTATTTAAGGGAAGGTGTAATTTTGTGTGTACTTTTGCATGTAAGTATGTGTGCATGCACACAGAATCTTGAATGTGACCTGGCTTGTCAGTACTCTCAAGACATATCCACTCTGATTTTGAAACAAGTCTATTGTTGGAATGGCAATCACCTAGGCTGGCTGTCCAATCATCCCTGAGGATTTCTTTCTCAACATCCCTAACACTAGAAATCCTTAATGCTTGCCACCATGCCTGGTATTTCTTATACTGGTGCTCAATATCAGACTTAAATCCTCATGCTCACGTGACAAACAGTGCTTGAACATTACTCCCTGGTCTGCTTCATGCATACATTAAAAAAGATTTCATCCAAGTTTCTATTATCTAATTTGTCCTGAGGCTATGTGCAATATTTCAGCCATTAATTTTTTATACTCTTTGTTTGGAACAACTAATATAGCGGAGCAGTTTATATGTGGAGTCATCCCTCTTTTCCTGCAGTGAGGTGAGAGAGCAGGAATTTTCCTGTTGCCTGTGTTCATATGAAACTCTATCATGTACTCCAGGCTGGTCTTCAACCCATGATGTTCCTGACTCTGCCCTCCAAGTGTTGCATTACAGAAATGTAACCAACCCTTTATAAAAAAATTCAAGAAACCCTTTTCAGAAATCATTTATTTTACAAATATCAAATGTTCCTATTTTAAAATACACTTAATTTTAATATATGATAATTCTAGTGAAGTATATGCAATGACATATAATAGTTCCAGAAAAGGAACCACAAACTCAACAAACAAACAAACAAAATCTTCTCTGTTTTAGCTGTCAGAAAGTTGATATTTTCTGGGGTATGTAATGGTAAGTTTTAATTGTCAGCTCTGAAATTAGTATAGAATCTTTTAGAAAAAGCATATCAACAAGGAATATTTTCCATGAGGGGTAGACTCTGAGTGTGTCTGTGGGGATTATCTTGATTACATGAATTCATATTGGAAGTTCAAGCCTAAAGCCAAGTGGCACCATTCCCTGGGTGGGGCTAGCACTGTACAGAGAGTGAAAACCAGGCATGCATCCATTCTTACTCTGTCCTAGACCATGGGTCTAAGTTGCTGCTTTATTTACCTGCCTTGACTTTCTTTCAGTGATGTACTGCAACCTAGAGTTGTAAACCAAATAAACCTTTCTCTCTTAAAGATATTTTCTTTGAGATACTTTATCAAAGCAACAAAAATCAGAGCTAAGACAGAAATCGTAAGTAGTAATAGTAGGGTTATTCCTAGGATAAATGTTAAAATACAGCTTTTGAGAAACTGGAACAAATTGATTCTATGAATATGGAAGTATTTGATATGTTGGACTACAAAAGATATTGAAGGCTGGTAACAAGAGTTTAATAGCCCATACTAATGTGAGCTTGGGAGACAGCAATGCTCAGAGAAATGCAGACAATGGAGGACCAGCCTCTGAGGTTTTAAATGAATAAAAACATTAGGGATTTGAATATGTGCTATTCTCATGATATTCTGGCCAAGAATCTGGATATATTACATCTGTGCCCTAGTGAAAAAAATGTAGGCAGGAAAGTATAGTGTCTTGTGCTACAGAAGGAAGTGTAACTAATAAAGAGACCAGTTGCCCTGTAGAGAAGCCTCCTATACTGCACAAGTGGGATGCTGGAGTGTCCTACGGGAAAACCCCACCCATGAGAAGTTCCATCTTTCCAGGATCTGAATCGTCTAGGTGTAGTCTAAGAGGAAAGGATTCCCTTCTTCATGAAAGGGTAATGTGCCCTACATGGAAAGAGTTCCTTCAGGCTCAACACATAAAACATGCTACACGTGTGGTCCAAGTAAGCAAAGCTTCACCTTGAGCTAGAAGCAGAATATAATTTGAAAACTTTGCACCTCTGAAGGCAGCAGCACTTATGTGGTCTATGTCCACATACATTAAAAAAATGGAGTGTGGAGTGAATGGGTCTGCCTGAGGCTTTTAAAAACCTTAGTCTTCTTCCAGGGACAGACCTCCTCTATCAAAGCTACCATTATTCCAACAGGGCCTACCTCTGCAGTCTTCAAACTGAGGATCAAATGACCCTTAAAACAGGAGTTGCTTAAGACAAATTGGGAAACATAGGTATTTAGGTTATGATTCATAACAGTAGCAAAATTAGTTATTAAGTAGCGACAAAAATAATTTCATGTTTGGGTGTCACTACAACATCAGAAACTACATTAAAGGTTCACAGCACTAGGACAGTAGAGAACTACTGTCTTAACCCTTTCTAACTCATCAACTTCAGCCTTAACATGTAAATATAAGAGACTATGAGGGCCATTTCCACTAAAACTACAATATTCACACTGAAGAAAGACCTTTTAAAAGACAAACCATGCTAGGTAGATTTCTAAAGAATTTTTAAGACTATTTTTTGATATATCATAAAACAGAAGATTGAAGAAAGAACTGTAGAACACAGAAACTAGCAATAAATGACTTTAAAATTTTTTGACATCTCTAGATGGCAAAAGATTCTAAATTTAAAATATTACTGCAGAAATCTTGGCAGACGAGAAAAGCTGAGGTTTTGTTATATAACCTTGGTTGGAATATCAGACAGAACCAGAGCAAAGGAATCTGATAATTGAAAGACGCTTTTCAAAGTTTTGTGGACCTGTCAAATCCTACCCATTGACTCTACTTAAAAAGTATAGGTATATTAAGTGACCCTTGGCCATCTCAATAGAAGAGGTGAACAGTGAGAAGAAATCCCCTCAGAAAGTCTTACATATTTGCATTTGAGTAATAAATAATGTGGAACTATGGAACCTACACAACCCACAACATTTTAAGAACATTGTTTCATATCAATTATTACAACTTAGACTGAAGATGCTAAGGGAAGATGAACTCAAATATCTAAGATCCCCAAATACTAAGGACAAGAAAACCAATAATTATACAATAGATAATTGCTCTTTGCCTGAAGGAAAGAGGTAACCACAATGCCAAGAGCCTAGGATATTACCTTTGAAGGGGTGGGTAATGACGCTCAGGCCTTGAAGTATAGTCATGAAACTCTATTAGAATATACCTGTGGTGGTTTGAATAGGCATGCCCCCCATCATAGACACATGTACTTGGCCATGGGAAATCGCAGTATTAGGAGCTGTGGTCTTACTGGAGCAGATGTGTCCTTGAGGGAGGAAGTATGGCACTACGGAGGGAGGTTTTGAGGTCTTATATGCTCAAGTTATACCCACTTGTAGTTCATAGTCACTTTCTTCTACCTGTGAATCAAGATGTAGAACTCTCAGCTCTTTTTGCACCATGTCTGCCTACGTGCTGCCATTCCAAAACAATTACCTGACTAATATACTTTCACTTTTAGATTTTTTTTTTCGAGACAAGGTTTCTCTGTGTAGCTCTGGCTGTCCTGGAACTCACTCTGTAGACCAGGCTGGCCTCAAGTTCAGAAATCTGCCAGCCTCTGCCTCCCAAGTACTGGGATTAAAGGCGTGCACCACCATTGCCCGGCTTCTTTTCTATTTTTTTTTTATTAAATGTTTTCTTTATTTACAATATCTTCTTTCCTAGGTTCCCCTCCAAAAAGAAAAATAAAAAATAAAAATAAAATAAAATAAAATAAAACTAAAACAAACCGCTCTTCCCTCCCCCTTCTTCCCCTCCCCATGATTACCACCCCATCCCCTCCTGCTTACTGGCCCCAGCATTCCCCTACACAGAGGCATAGAACCTCCATAGGGCCAAGGGCCTCTCCTCCCATTGATAATCGACTTTGCAATCCTCTACTATACATATGCTGCTGGAGCCATTAGCCTCACATGAGTACTCTTTGGTTGATGTTTTAGTCCCTGGGAGCTCTGAGGGTACTAATTGGTTCATAATGCTGTTCTTCCTAAAGGGCTGTTCCCCTTCAGCTCCTTGGGTCCTTTCTCTAGCTCCTTCATTGGGGACCCTGTACTCAGTCCAATGGATGGCTGTGAGCCTCTACTTCTGTATTAGTCAAGTACTGTCAGATCCTCTCAGGAGACATCTAAATTAGGCTCCTGTCATCCAGGAGCCTAATCTTGCTGGCATCCACAATAGTGTCTAGATTTGATGATTGAATATGGGAAGGATTCCCAGATAGAGCAGTCTCTGAATTGTCCTTCCTTTAGTCTGTGCTCCATAGTTAGTCTCTACAACTCCTTCCATGAGTATTTTGTTCCCCCTTTTTAAGAAGGAATGAAATATCCACACTTTGGTCTTCCTTCTTCTTGAGTTTCTTGTGGTTTGTGTATTCCGATCTTCTAGGCTAATATTCACTTATCAGAGAGTACAAACCATGTGTGTTCTTTTGTGATTGGGTTACATCAATCAGGATGATATTCCCCAGATCTATCTATTTCCCTAAGAACTTCATAAATTCATTGTTTTTAATAACTGAGAAGTACTCCATTGTGTAGATGTACCATGTTTTCTGTATCCATTCCTTTGTCGAGGAACATCTGGGTTGTTTCCAGTTTCTGGCTATTATAAATAAGGCTGCTATGAACATAGTGGGACATGTATCCTTATTACATGTTGGAGCAACTTCTGGGTATATACCCAGGAGTGGTATAGCTGGATCCTCTGGTAGTACTATATCCAATTTCCTGAGGTAGTACTATATCACCAAACTGATTTCCAGAGTGGTTGTATCAGATTGCAATTCCACCAGCAATGAAGGAGTGTTCCTCTTTTTCTACAACCTCACCAGCATCTGCTGTCACCTGAGATTTTTTTTATATTAGATATTTTCTTTATTTACATGTAAAATCCCTTTCCCAGGTTCCCCTCCAAAAAACAAACAAACAAACAAAAACAAGAACAAACCCCTTTTGCCTCCCCCTTCCCCATGCCTGCCACCCCACCCTCTCCCACATATTGGCCCTGGCATTCCCCTACACTGGGGCACAAAACCTTCACCTGAGATTTTTATCCTAGCCATTCTGACTGGTGTGAGGTAGAATCTCAGGGTTGTTTTGATTTGCATTTCCCTGATGACTAAGGATGTTGAACTTTTCTTTAGGTGCTTCTCAACCATTTGATATTCATCAGTTGAGAATTCTTTGTTTAGCTCTATACTCCATTCTTTAATAGGGTTATTTGGTTCTCTGTTGTCTAACTTCTTGAGTTCTTTGTATATATTAGATATTAGCCCTCTATCAGATATAAGGTTGGTAGAGATCTTTTCCCATTTTGTTGGTTGCTGTTTTGCCCTCTTGACAGTGTCTTTTGCCTCATAGAAGCTTTGCAATTTCATGAGGTCCCATTTGTCAATTCTTGATTTTAGAGCATAAACTATTGGTCTTCTGTTCAGGAAATTTTCTCCTGTTCCTATGTGCTCTAAAACCATCCAGTGGAAAAAAAGACAGCACTCTTAGATTTCTTATCCTGAATCACTGATGTGTATGATATATATGTATATATATGTATATACATATACATATATATACATATATATCATACATATATATTTCTTTATTATATTTTGATAACACAAGCAATAATAGATTTCTGTATTTAGTAGTTATAATTATTGAATTAGATGTGCATGCCTCATCCACACTTCATTTAGATAGATTAAGAAGATTTAGGCTTTAAACTACTAAAATAATAATATGGAACTCTTTGGAACATTGAGAAAGAGATGAAATGAATCTAGGAATTTATAGATTATGATACCCAAGAAGGGCAAGCAATAGTGTGTCAGAATTTCTAGCAAAGATTTTGTCATAACAGCTAATATATGTGTACTTTGTTGTTATACAGCAATTATAAGCTAATATTAAATTGATACATGCCTTTACTGGAATTACCAATTTCCTAAACATACACTTGAATGCCATTGTCTCACAGTGACCACCAAAGGAGTCCTAACCACATTGTAGTGACGATTGAAGGTCAATTGTTCAATCAGTCTGCCTGGCAATGCTTTTCTTAGATTAGTTAGGTTAATTGCATGGAAACAGATGTTTCTTTTGTCTGGAAGAGTGCCACATAACATTGAAGTTTCTTGTAACTACGTTTTCTACTGCATGAACCAAAATGTCACAAGAAAACAATGAATTGAGCCAATAGGTGAGAAACTTATAAATAAACACTCATACCATTTATGAAGAATAATAGATTCTAAATTAGTGCTCTATTCATCACTGGGCAATGACTATCCATGGATGATAATTTCTCAAGAGTTCTTCATTCTTGATTTTAATATTAGAAGTTATCTTTGTAATTATTTAATAACATATTATTGTACATATAAATTGAATCCACTTTTATCATGCCTGCTCATCAAGTTGGACCTCTGTTACTTGAAGCCAAAAGTATCCCGGCTAATGGAATTAAAACAAAACTATAACATTTTCTATTGATGAAATGGATCAAAAGCCATCAATAGACAATTTAATATTCCTAAAATGCTTTGTCTTCATCTTGGCAGATATTTAAACTTTCTGCAGTGGATATTAATTTCTTATTATTTTTCTTTTATGCCTATTTTCTAGGTTTTTGGGGGGAAATATTCTTTTTTTTTCAGGGTAAGGGGTTTGTTTTCTTATGTCCTTTATTCAATATCTTCTCCACAGGCTGTTAAAATCAAACTTTAGTACTAGAGAGAATTTTCAAAATCATCACAGCCAATGAACCAGATTCTTATCCTCACCTAATGTCTGTACCACCTTCCATGCAGAACCACTGTTCATTGAAACAGTTGGTGAATGACTTTATGGATAGACCATCTTAATACACACACCATTTCTTAAATGAATGTAACCTGTTCTCTGTGGGCTTGGAATGTCTAAGTGTCTAAGAGTGCCAAGAATTCTTATAAGTTTGTTTCCACATCTGGTGTCTCACAAATGCCCATCCAATTCTAGGGGATCTGTTGCCCTCTTCTGGACTCTGTGGACACCTGTGTTTCTATGGGCATACCCTCAACATAAAACACACCTACACATATATTTCAAAATTAAAAATATCTTTAAAAACTTTAATAATTATTCATTAATTTATTTTTTAACTTTTATTGCATTATGGTGAGAAAACTTACATGATTTCAATTTGTCTGAATTTCTTAACATTTAAAAACATATTTTAAGTAAATTGAATTAAATCACATTCTTGTTTCCCTTTTGTACCCCAACTCCTCCCAGAGACCCCCCTCTTCAATATCTACAATATCTTTTTTGTCATATTCCTTAAAATTTATAAAATGTTATAATAAAAAGAGTATTATAAAAGTTGATTGATATAAAACAATCAATTTAACAGTGTTATGTAGATGCTTGTCTACAGCAAAACTGCAAATACATACATTTTTCTCACTATAAATTTCAAATAACTCCAAACATATTAACTGTATATTTCAAAATAATACATCACTACTAGTATCTTCTTAAATGAACATAAATGTATAAAGTCTTTTTGTTTGTTTTGTATTTAGTAGAGTTTTAAAATCTTGGATCTTACTGTCATACAAGCCCAAAAGAAGAACAATTTTTAGACATTGGATTTCATTGTAATAAGGTTGTACTTCAATGACCCTCAAATCACTGAAGGATTTTACCTCTATCATAGCTAAGCTGAGAGTTGACAGTTCTGCTGCGCCAAAGAATGAATTGTAGGCTCGATTTTTGGATATAGACTTTCTGCTATGGTCAAAAAGCTATTTGACTTGAGTGTGTGACTTTATTCTCAGCCCACAGAGAACAAGTTACATTCATTTAAGAAATGGTGTGTATATTAAGATGGTCTATCCATAAAGTCATTCACCAACTGTTTCAATGAACAATGGTTCTGCATGGAAGGTGGTACAGACATTAGGTGAGGATAAGAATCTGGTTCATTGGCTGTGATAATTTTGAAAAGCATTCATCTCAGAGAAAGAGTAACTTATAAAGTCCTCTTCTTCAAACTTGATACAAGAGCTACAAATGTCAAGTAAAGCATTAAGTATCACTCTTTGTTGTTCTCTTTCATACAAGCCACCTCCCAAGTTAATTGTCTGTGTCTCCTTGGGTATATAAATACTTTTGAAATATATAAGCTGTTCTGAAAACCATAGTATAGTGTAAAAACATGAAATAAACAAAACTAATAGAGGCTGAGATAGGAGAAGCAAGATTTCAAGACCCTTACGTTGTATACAGCAAAACACTGTCACAAACAATCTGAAAGTACATATAGATTGTACAATATTGGATCTATTTCTCCAATTACCAAATTAGAGAGACCATTGGATGACAATCAACAAATTTCTAATTCCTCATATTTTTGGATTTCAGTCGCTTAGGATATATTGGTAATATTAATTTTCATATTAAGATATTAAGAAAAGGTAATTGTTACTTCCTGTTGTTTTTGTTGTATGAGATGGAATTAGATTTGTGTGGATTTGTTGAAAGATTACTTTCTTGCTTCTTCTAGAGTGTAGTTTTGCTCCTTATGTTGATATTTTCCATCTATTATCCTTTGGAGGGCTGGATTTGTGGAAAGATATTGTGTAAATTTTGTTTTGTCATAGAATATCTTGTTTTCTCCATCTATGGTAATTGAGAGTTTTGCTGGGTATAGTAGCCTGGGCTGGCATTTGTGTTCTTGGAGGGTCTGTATGACATCTGCTCAGGATCTTCCTAGCTTTCATAGTCTCTGGTGAGATGTCCGCTGTAATTCTGATAGGCCTGTCTTTAAATGTTACTTGCCTTTTTTCCCTTACTGCTTTTAAAAATCTTTCTTTGTTTAGTGCATTTGATGTTTTTATTATTATGTGAAGGGAGGAATTTCTTTTCTAGTCTAGTCTATTTGGAGTTCTGTAGACTCCTTGTATATTCATGGACATCTCTTTCATTAGGTTAGGGAAGTTTTCTTCTACAATTCTGTTAAAGATATTTACTGGCCCATTACATTGGGAGTCTTCACTCTCTTCTATACCTATTATCCTTAGGTTTGGTCTTCTCATTGCATCCTGGATTTCCTGGATGTTTTGGGTTAGGAGCTTTTTGCTTTTTGCATTTTCTTTGACTGTTGTGTCAATGTTTTCTATGGTGTCTTCTGCCGCTGAGATTCTTTCTTCTATCTCTTGTATGCTATTGATGATGCTTGCATCTATGACTCCTGATTTCTTTCCTAGGTTTTGTATCTGCAGGGTTTTCTCTCTTTCTGATTTCTTTATTGTTTCTATTTCCGTTTTTAGATTCTGGATGGTTTTGCTCATTTCCTTCACCTGTTTGATTGTGTTTTCCTGTAGTTCTTTAAGGGATATTTGTGTTTCCTCTTTAAGAGCTTCTAGCTCTTTACCTGTGTTCTCCTGTATTTCTTTGAGGATGCTATTTATGTCTTTCTCAAGGTCCTGTATCATCATCATGATAAGTGATTTTATATCTGAATCTTGCGTTTCCGGTGTGATGGTGTGTACAGGACTGGCTATGGTGGGAGAATTGGGTTCTGATGATGCCAAGTGATCTTGGTTTGTGTTGCTTATTTTCTTACGCTTGCCCCTCCCCACCATCTGGTTATCTCCAGGGCTACTTGCCCTTGCTAAATCTGACTGGAGCCTGTCATTCCTGTGATCCTGGTTGTATCAGAACTCCTCAGACTCAAGCAGTCTCTGTGACCCTATGATTTTGTGATACTGTGACCTTGGGCTTGTTAGAGTACCTGGGAGTGCAGCAGCTTCCTCTGGGTGTTGTGGGACTGGCTGCAGAGCTTGTGCTCAAGGTCTGCTCAGGACACCAGCCCAGAGAGACCGGAGGAAATATTCTTATGTTACTAAACTGTCTTATGGTTATTCTTTTCTTTTCATGCTTTTAGTAAGATTCCACTGTTGCAGTGTAATAGTTACTTTCAAACTTATCACATCATCAAGCACTAGAATAACTGATTATCTTATTGTACTTTATTCACTAGGTTTCAAATTTTACATTCCATGATCATTTACGTTTTTGTCCTAAAGTATCCTCAGATTGTTCTTATATGTTACATCAATTCCTTTTAGCTACATCTGTTTCTTTTTCATTGTCTAAACATTTCCATGAAATTCTATTTAATTTCCCATTATTTCTTTTATACACATTTCTATACGTATTTGTTAGGGTCCAGTTGTGTAATTAATACCAAACAGTATTTGTGAAGAAAGAAAAAAAGGTTAGAATGGCATCACCTTGAGTGTTACTAAAGAAAAAAAGACTAACAGAACAAGGAAAGAGAAGGAGAAAGGAAACTATCATTCCTGTAACTGAAAGACAATCAGAAGATGATGGAACTGTCCAATCCAAGGATGGTAGGAACCTTCTTAGATTCTTCAAAGTCACAGTAAGACCCCTGAGGAGGGATTGGCCATTCTGAAGACTGTCTCCATGTGACATAACAGCCATTTCTTGACAAACCTAACAGAGTACATCTTGGAAAAGCTGGTACTTGAAATGCTGCCACAACAAGAGGAAAACCTGCTGCATGTTAGAACAGGCTGCCCAGCAGGGATTGTTATAAAACTCAAAGCAAAGGTAACTCATCTAATAGGCAGACAGGAAGAAGCAAGCTGCATTTCCCCCTGCTAGATACATACCCTCTTTCTCTGATCCCTTCCTTGATTGCAAACCCTAATATGGTGTTCAAAATTCAGCTCTGTCAACACAAACTTAATAGAGAAATCTGAGTCCCTGCTAAGAGGAAACAAAATTGATCTTAGTAAGGTGATTTATTCTTGTGGCATTGGTACTTACACTTCCCAAACAAACCTTTTGAATGCCATCACAGCATTATAGAAGGCAATTGACAAGCCTGTAAACAATTCTGTTATACTTTTTTCTTATATGACTATTTATCTAGAAATATCTCAAAGCTGTTCTTTTGATAGTAGACTCAAAGTTTTTCTCTTATATGAAAAAACACTTAGATTTTTTAATTTGTAGAAAATATAAACCAGAAAATACAGAATAAATGTATTTTTATGATAAACATATATGCCATATATGCCACCTAAAAGAATTTTGTAACTAAAGTAACTGATCAGACACAAATTTTTCTGTCCCCATATCCAACTGTAACAGAAATCCAAGATTTCCTCCTCTGTACAAAGCATTGTGAGCATGTTGTTGCATTTTCTTGGTGAGAGGAGAAGAGGGCAATCAATGCTGGGTGTTTGTCAAGCTATAGAGAAGAGAAAATCTTAATGCTACACAGTGGAATTCTCATAGATTTTTATGTTATATATCTCTACTCATGACTGATTTTTAAGCTATATATTTTTACACTAATCAACTGTAACCTTGAATGTTACAGTTTCCACAGTTCTAAGCTCACCTAGAAAATCAACAACATGAGATGGAGTTAGTTATTCCCCAGCCTGCTATGGTGACAGAGATGTCTGCAGTTCAAACTTGTTCTCTGTCTCAACTTTCACAGTGGGAAAAGTGCTTCAAATAATCAAGTTACTGAAGAAGGTATTTAACCTAATGTGACAACATTTTAGGAAGGCAATAATTTAGCATTCACTGTGAGGCATTTATTGAAAAAAATGATTCTTTACATTTCATTGTGAGGAATTCACATATTATCTTTGTCCATTGATTATAAAAAACAATGAAATATGCTAGAAAAAAACCTATTTATATTGACAAGAATTCCAAAATATAGTCAGATGACTGTTAATAAGAGGTAAAGGATTTAATGTAAGACAGAACACAGGAATTTAGAGTATGTGAAGTTTATGCCCCCTCTTCAACAATGAACTTCATGGGTCCTCAAAGAATGACTCAAATTCTTTTCCCTTCTGAGATTGTAAAATTGAAGGTCTCAGTGAGTGTCTCACAGTGTAAAGAATCAGAAATGTTGGTTTTTGGTGATATTTTTATTTTAACACTTTCAGTTCTCTTATTTAGACTTTCCCAATCACATCAAGCTATGTAGAAAGATATTAAGAAGAAAACAATGATTTTTTTTTACAACATTCTACAAAGAAAGCATGGGTTGTGTACATAACATATGAAATAACAAAAAGCACATGAGACTAAGTCTTTGTTGATCAAGTAGAAGGACTCATTGTACAGAGAAGGACATTTTCCATCTAGATAGATTACTTGCATGGAATTCAAATACTTGAAGAAAATTTAACCAGGTCATGCATGCATCCAGTTCAGACCCTCTGCTTCCTTTAGTGTATCGTTTCTTACAGTTGGAACTGGTATTAGTAATCCTTTTTTGGAACACATGGGATTTCTACTTCCTTACGACAGCTTATGGATTGTTCTGAGATTTTATAATTCAAAGACTCAAAATGATCAGTATAGTATATCAAATAGAGACAATTTTGACGATGAAATTGAAATCAAATGTTGTATTTTAGTCTTGTGGGTGGAAAAGACTCTTAGAATGTCCTGTTCCACTTACTATCAAAATTACACTTTAAGACTCTCAATGCAACACATTGTAGTTGACCTCCCAAAATGTACCTCTCAAACACTGTGCAATTTTCATTAGTTAGTTGCATGTGTTATAATGGCCAAGCAATTCCAACAAGTTCTCAGTGATTAGGATACCTTCATATGCCTTCCTCAACAGAACTGCTTTGCTTTCTTCCTTTCTTCTTTCTTCTCTCTCTCTCTCTCTCTCTCTCTCTCTCTCTCTCTCTCTCTCTCTCTCTCTCTCTCTTTCTTTCTTTCTTTCTTTTTTTTTTTTGATTTTTCAAGACAGGTTTTCTCTGTATAGCCTTGGCTATCCTGGAACTCACTCTGTAGACCAGGCTGACCTCAAACTCAGAAATCTGCCTGCCTCTGCCTCCCAAGTGCTGGGATTAAAAGTGTGCACCATCACAGCCTGACCTCAACAGAATTTCTAACAACAATTTTTGTTTTGTTCTGTTTTCACTTTTATTGAAAAGAACTTTCATTCAATTTATTTGATCCTGTGTTTCGCCACCCCTAATACATCACAGATCCTAGCCACTTCGTTGTCTATGTGGCTTTATGTTATTTTATTCACCATACTCTGCTTAGAACCAAAAAGAAAAAGAAAAAGAAAAACAGAAAAATGACAAAATATATGGTGTAGTGGGCTATTCAGGCAGCCTGGGCCTAGTTGAGAAATAGTCCTAGAACAGCAGAGCACCCAGCGAACAATCTTTGTTCACAAGGGACTCTAGGAGTTTGGCTGTAATGCCTGGGAGCTTGGCTCAGGTTTCTGTCTCAAACCCCCACAATGGCCCGAGAAGGAGAGGTGTGTAATATTGATCAAGCCCTCTCACATACAAAGAAAGATTCTCAGCCCAAACCAACTAGAGATAACTGCTGTGGAAATCTGAATGACCCCCAAAACTATATATATCCATATGTATACGTATACGTATACATATACATATATCCTATCCAGGGAAGTAGAGGCACATGAAAGATCTACTCCACTGTCTGAGCCTTTTGTTCTAAGAGCTATAGCACTTGGGAAGAGGTCTTCTCTTCTTAAATACAGTCTGAAACTGTGCTGCACTCCTCACTGGCTAGTCGCTTCTCCTCGGCCCAGCCCGAACCGAGGCAACTCAGTGCAGAGCAGCTTGGAGAAACAGAGAGGCCTGGAAGACACCGCAGGAATGGCTCCAACCGAGCTTGCTTGACTCCCTTTGCTAGGGCTTTTGCACCAAGCCGGGCCAGAGATCTCCGTGGAAAGAGTCTGCCGCTCAGGCCCACAAAAATACAGAACAAACAAATAAACATAACAAACAGAAACACATAAATCCCCACAAAATCCCCCAAATAGTCTTTATTAAGTAGAAAACAGTACTGCTTGTATTCCTAGATGCTAAATGTTTCCGTAAATTGTAGATATAATGCAACTCTACCGCGGAAGTGTAACACATCTTTGTTATGTATAGTCTAAATCATTGTCCTAGATTTTATTCTAGTTTGTCACAGAGGCTGCCTCAATATTGGGACAGCTGTACCAGGACAATACTAAGAAACCATTTCCCATTTATAGAAACCTACTACCCTCTGTAGTTGATATATAGTGAATTATGGTTATACTTCTTAAGAGTTACGGTTTGGCGTGTGGAGTTAAACAATTCAAACTGTAATGTAATATATATCCTGAGTCTTTTAAAGGCCACCAACCCATCACAGGGAATACTTCCTTAATAGTTTCTTAGCTTTGACATTATCCTTAACCATCCTGATCAGTGTAAAAATCTCAATTCCCTCAGAAATCACTGAAAATTCAATTTAAGATATGGAACTTATGAAGGTGGTAATGCATATATTGAGCATGGGAAAGATGAATCAGAAAAGATGCAATGCTTAAGCAGAGAGAAATGAATGTCTCAAACATCAGAGGAAAATTAGATGATGGATTCACATGATTAAGGTAACTAGAAGATAGCAATGAAATGAAAGACGCCCATAATCATGTTACACTGACAAACATGTGCCAGAAACACCAATGTGAAGAAATATCAACACATCTGCTGCTCTGTGAGGGGCAAATTAGCCCTCGTTTGGAAAAAAAGAACTCTGCTTATCTGAACCGAACCCAAAGAAGCTCTAAAAGCATGGAAGGAGGGTGGTTAACTTGAAATATGTTTCTGTGTTTTACTGTCTGTCTTAAGCAAGCTTTGAATGGGAGTTACAGTATTTCTGAGAATGTTGATATATGGAATCAGACACAGTTTCCTTCTTTTCATTTTCATATTTATTTGCATATCTTCAGCACAAAAGCAAATGGTAATTAGTGTCTCCCACTCTCTCTTTGTTTTAGATGTGGCTTGTGGCCATTTTGGCCAGAACCAAACAGTCTTTAATAAGCAGTATACAGGGGGTCAGCAGTAATAGGAGATTGATGGATACCTGAGTTCTGTATACACACTGAAAGGTAGACAAGCTATAAGGGTAGTCTTATGTAAACCTTATTTAAATAAAAAATGAGGTTTTCAAGACTCCTTTTCTGTAAAGTACAATGTTTAAGTAGAAGCCTTGTTCTCTAGTAAGAAGGTAAATGACATATCTGCCATAGGTAGCCGCAGAGACTGCACAGTGGTTACACGCCCGTGCAGTCCTTTCAGAGAACTGGAAATGCATTTGTTTCTCACATACTTTATCACATGTAACCACTTACCTAAAAATCAACATCAAACATCTAGTGCTCACTTCTAGCCTTCAGGAATATCTCTGTGCATATGTCCTATACCCACAAGCAGAAAAACACACACAAACTCTCTCTCTCTCTCTCTCTCTCTCTCTCTCTCTCTCTCTCTCTCTC
>JADRCD010159657.1:0-11373 GCA_019843815.1 Montemys delectorum | reverse complement strand
AAGGTGGGAGGGACTTGGGAGGAAGAGAAGAGGAGGAGGGGAAATAGAAGGGCAGAATCAGGTATGGGAAGAGATAGAGGAGATGTGCAGAGGGACAAGAAATTGAACAGAGGTGTGTAGCAATAGTGGATGGGGAACTGGGGGTAGCCACTAGAAAGTCCCAGATGCCAGGAAAGCAAGAGTCTCCCAGGACCCCACGGGGATGACATTAGCTGAAATACGCAAAAAAGGTGAGAGAACCTATAGAGATCATATCCAGAAGTGAGGCATGGCACCCACCTACCGCAGACCGGCCAGTCTCAGCCTCTCTCAATTCGAGGGAGAAACAGGGTCCTGGTCAGGTCAGCAAGGCATTGGCGAAGAAAAAATAACAGACACAAGGAAATGCAGGGTCTGAATGTATTTCTCAAACTGGCATCAGACTTTTACAGTCATTATAAAAGAGAAAAGGAAAATCAGGCAGCTCATCGGTCGAGGCACATGTGAGGTCATCTAAAACACACTGGGTCTAAAACAGCAGCCATCTCCTCTGCATAGGTGCAGCATCCCCCAGGACTCCAAGCATGCTCAGGCCTGGAGCCAGCCAGGAGGGTAGAGGCTCGAAATCTTGAGAATGCTCTCTGCTGTACACTGTCTGTCTGTCTGTCTGTCTGTCTGTCTGTCTGTCTGTCTGTCTGTGTCTCTCTCTCTCTCTCTCTCTCTCACACACACACACACACACACACACACACACACACACACATACACAGAACACACACACTCAGCTCAAGGTCCCGCCCATCCTTAGTAAACTTCAATGCCCTACCCCCCTCATTATCTCTCTAACAATGCCGGAGGCAATTAGTCTGAATGTGTAACATCCCCTGTGAGAAATTCCAAGCCAGGGTTTGGCTAAGATGTTGGAACATTGGTGGAGGTCAGAGAGCAATGTAACATTTTGTCTAGCTATTAGTAAATCATATCTATTAGTAAATCACCTAGCACGTGAGACTATAGCGAGGACATATCTGGGCTACCTCTGAGTTAGGGGTTGCAGGAGACGGCTCCCTTGAAGCTTTTTGCCTCATAAACTGCTGTCATGCAGAGTGTGCATGGCACCCGCCATCTCCAAAATTTTAATTCAGAATTGCTCCTGTCTAAAGGAAATGCAGGGACAATGAGTGGAATAGAGACTGAAGGAAAGGAAATCCAGAGACTGCCCTACCTAGGGATCCATCCCACATGCAGGCACCAAACCCAGACAGTATTGGTAATGCTAAGAAGTGCTTGCTGACAGGAGGCTGATACAACTGTCTCCTGAGAGGCTCTGCCAGATCCTGACCAATGCAGATGGGGAGGCTCACAACCAACCCTTGGACTGAGCACAGGGACCCCAATGGAGGAGTTAGGGGAAGGACTGAAGGAGCTGAGGGGGCCTTATCTGTGATGAAGGGGCCTTATCTGTCATCAATGAGAGGGGAGGCCCTTGGTCCTGTGAAGGCTTGTTGCCCCAGTGTAAAGGAATGCTAGGGTGATGAGGTGGGAGTGGGTGGATTGAGTAACACCCTCAAAGAAGCAGGGTAAGGGGGGATCTAATGGAGGTCTGCAGAGGGGAAACTGGGAAAGGGGATAACATTTGAAATGTAAATACATAAAATATCCAATTTAAAAAAAAAAGAATCCAAAATTAAAAAAAAAAAAGACATGACTCCATTGAACCTCTTTGTAAAGTACATGTGACATCTTCCATAAAAATGAGTTCTGTAGATTGAGGTAAAACAAGCTCATGCTAAGAGTCTGGGGTTGGATCTGGTGTGGTCTCAGCCACACAGATAATGCAAAGGTTAACCTGGTGGCTCCCAGCTAGAAAGCAGGTTCGATAGCTCTCCCTTTGAGAAGACAACCCTGCATGTTTAACATTCTTAGTTCCCCTGGTGCTTCTCTGAGACCACAAAGACCTCTGCATCTTCCACACTTCTTAGCCACATTCATGTTCTACATGATTATTCAGGAAGAAAGTGACTAGCAAAGTTCTGATAAGACTGGACTGGAGACATCGGCTCTTTTGGGTTTGCCGGATGCTACCTCCTGACGAGGAAACTTTGCATTCTTCCCAGTCCAGCAGCTATGCTTCCACCATAGCCATAGGCCCTTGCATCATTTTGTAACTCCACTTCCCAGGTCTACTTTTTGATAGTATTATTTTTTTAAGGATTTATTTATTATTGTAAGTACACTGTAGCTGTCTTCAGACACACCAGAAGAGGGCATCAGATCTCATTATAGGTGGTTGTGAACCACCATGTGGTTGCTGGGATTTGAACTCAGGACTTTTGGAATAGCAGTCAGTGCTCTTAACCATTGAGCCATCTCTTCAGCCCCCGATGCATAGTATTATATTCACACATTTTAGCACACAAGAACACAAAAAGTGTGGAGTGAGTACTTGTTCTTCATACTACCAGTGGCTTTCCAGTCCTTCAGCTGACTGCTTCTGGGGAAACAAATGGTACCCATTTCAGTATATCCCTCAAAGACAAATTATGAAGCAAGGATGTTTTTGCATTATAAAAGGCAATGTTTGTTTTAGAAATTTCATACAATATAATAACCTCTAAAAACAAGAGTAATCCTTCTTACATTGTCAATGTTTGTGTTTATGTCATTCTAGATTGGTATATGCCAAAATTAATATTTAAGCTTATTAATTACTTATAAATACCCCTTTTCAAAATTTTTATCTGTAAAGGGCTTGAGTACAAATCAATAGCAGAACAGTTCCTAGCATGAGTGAGCCTCTGGCTTTAATGTCACATACACACATCAAACAAACAAACAAACAAACAAACAAAAAACAGAACAAAACAAAAAAAAAACAAGAACCATTATTCCTTTTCTAGTATATATGCTATGCATATCTTTCCATACCAATCAAAATATTTGCAGATAACATCTCTAATGGTAGAATGGTATTGTATCATTTGAACACAACATAACAATACCTTCTTACAAGATATTCTGACTAGTATCTTACTTTATTTCCCATTGTTGATAACACAATACCACAGACTGGGTATGTTATAAATAAAAGTTTTATTGTAGTCCAAAATTGAAGGGCCACATCTGTTCATATCCTTGCTGTTGGTGGCATTCTGAAGTAGCAGAGAGCATTACATAGCAAGAGACAAAGTATCACAGAAACCTAGTTAAACTGGATTATAGTCACTCCATTTTTAAGATAACCTATTGGTTCATTCAGCTACTAGGCATATGAATGGCTAGTCTACTCACAAGGACCAAGTTCCGTTGTCTCTTAAAGGTCCCACCTGACCCCATTTAGTAGCATCTTATAATGGGATCAAATTTAAACATGAGTCTCAATGAGAACAAACTGCGACAGCTGGCTTAATTTGTTAATGCTGAGTTAACTTTGTGTGTATCATGTATATTTTTTATTTGTCATTAATGATTCCTAGATAAAAGTTGGTAGGTCAGCTCAAGCCTCCAGAGAGAGGGACCTCTCCCAGCTGCCTGGGAAAACTGACACCATCTTGAAAAGCTGTTCATTCCAAGTAAATAAGCCTTTTTCTTCACCTTTGTCATCACATTCATGTCCAGCAGTGTTAAGAACATAATTATAAACTGACCAAATACTTTGTGATTATATGAACTGAATTCTTACCACCCAGACCACAGTCAAAACTCTTTCTTTATGTTTTTTCTTACCTTCTGCCCATGGGTGGAATTATTTCTTAAAATACTGGATTGAAACAAAGACCTACAGAGAACATAACTGTGACCCTCCTACAGGGTCACATAATTAGGACTGATTATGTCAGATCCCACCTTGCCACATATAACCACGCCTCTCTCTAACCTCCTGCTAATAGCCACGCCTCTTTACAAGTTCCTGTTAGGCCGGATGTCCCGCCTCCAGAGACTGAAGATGAGGCTGCTGATTGGGCTAAGTTGCTGACAGACTTGGGGGAGGGGTTTTGCTTTATCTACCTGTTGGCTTGTAACAAGAATTGATTAATGATGGCGGACTGAAAGCACACCATGTGTCAGTCTTGATTTTTTCAAACCCCTTCCCGTGTTTCTGGTGCCCTTAATCTTTTCAGGGCTTGATACCCATTCCAGATGACCCATTCGTGTGTGGCTGCAGGCAGCTATACATAACTACTTCAAGTTGTTTCTTTTCTGCCCTTTTCACTTTTTTTCTTTTCCAACCTTTGCAATGTAGTTCAGGCTGGCCTCAGACTTATAATCCTCCTGCCTCAGCATCTCAAGCACTAGGATTGCAGGCATATGACCGACCCCACACCCAGCACAAGTACTTTCTTCATAAACACTTTCCTGGTGGTTGGTGATGCAACTCTTTGGCAGAGCACTTGCCTAGCAGGAACAAAACCCTGGGTCTGATCCCAGCACTACAAAACAAAAAAATTTTTAGCTAAAGGTGTGCTATTTAGGCCTAAGCTAATTCCCACTTACAGAGTACCAGTGCAGTGCCTACAAGAGCTCTTCTCCTATTCTATGAGGGACATTTAGTTACTTGTATACAGTAGCTAATGATTATTATTGTATCAGTTCTCTTTAAAGTTTCACATATTTGAAAAAAAATTGACCTTCACATGGCTTTTGATTATTCAAAATGACTTATCACTGACCTGGGGAGGTGCCTTGACAGACATGGTCCTAGAAACCTGACTGGAGCAACAAGAGATATATAGAAAAGCTGGGCTCAGGTGGGCCACATGCACTGTCATGGGGTGGCACAAACTACTCAATAACCTGAATCTTGGCACATTTATTATGCACGGCATGGGGCATTAGCCTCATTAGGAAGCCTCTGCATGCAAGCGTAAATACCCATGAAGAGGGACACTATGCTGCTGGGGTTTGTGTGTGCTGCTAACATTTGCACTCATCCAGAGGGAAGTGTAAATTTTTTTTTTTTTTGCCAATTTCCCATGGGTCTAAGGTTAGGGTCTTTGACATGGCTGAGTCCATGTCAACCATACACATTCAGTACTTCATCTACTCTTTACACATTCACTCAAGGCTTCTTCAGTTCCCCCACAAAGAGGAAGGATAATCGTCCTCTTGATATTCAGCTCCGGTGACCGTATCAGTTACATTCATTAGAGAATTGTAAATAAAGCAGTATATGTCCACACATAATGATTCTGTAAACACTATTTCCTCAGAGTTATTTCTTAGCAGGTCACACCTGTGGAAAGCCTGTTACGTGTCAGACCATCTGTGTGTCTTTCCTTTAGTCTGTCAACAAACACTAAGGAAGTGGAAGAGCCTGGTGTAGTGCTATAAGTGCCAGAGCAATGGGAAAACAAGTAAAAGTTCACTGCCCACGGAGCTGCCTCTGAGGGGAGCAGAGGTGAGGAAGGCAACTGTGAAGCCTATGAGATATAAAATGTACCACTAGTCCTTACAGCAACTGTACATAGAAAAGAAACTTTTTCTTACTGTTATGTTATTTCTAGAAATATAAACGTGTGAGGAAAAGTAAGTTGTTTAAGGTCTGTGGAGCTAAGGTAGATGAGGCATGGCTGTATGGAAGAGGTCTTTGGAGGTTGCTGTAGGGCCTCAACCCTACATCGTCTCTATATCCACCACAGCCCAAGCTTCAAAATGAGTTCCTAGTGTTTTCTTGGTCTTATATAAAGAGCCCTGAATTGGAGCTTCAACCTCTTAAAGCCTAGAATGGCCATGTGGTCATGCCAGAGAAGCTCCGCACCCCCATAACATTTACTTTCCAGATGTCATAAAAAAAAATATTCTGAAAACAGTAAGTTATGAGAAGAAGGGGTTATTCTGCCTCACAGTTCCGCAGTACAGCCCATCATGGTGGGGATGTCCCAGAGGCAGAGCTAGAAGCACCTGATCATATCACCAATAACATTCAGAAAACTGAGAGGAATAAATGCACACCAATATTCAATTCCTTCTCTATTTATATGGTCCGACCAGGAAATGATGCTACCAACAGTAAGTAGGTTTCGTCCAACTCAGTATCATTCAGATAATCCCCATCTTCCAGATTATCCTACACTTTGTCAATGGACCATTAACACTAACCATCGATTCCCAGGTAAAGCAACTACACAATAGACTAAAGGAAGTGCTGGCATTTATATACCAAAGGCCAGCACAGAAAGCTTTATTGCTTATCCTAAAAACAACCCAGGAAATAGTATTACTATCCTGTACTGGCTAGTTTTGTGTGCCAACTTGACACAGGCTGCAGTTATCACACAGAAGGACGCTTCAGTTGGGGGAAGTGCCTCCATGAGACCCAGCTGTGGGGCATTTTCTCAATTAGTGATCAAGGGGGTAGGGCCCCTCGTGGGTGGTGCCATCCCTGGGCTGGAAGTCTTGGGTTCTATAAGAGAGCAGGCTGAGCAAGCCAGGGGGAAAAAGCCAGTAAGAAATATCTCTCCATGACCTCTGCATCAGCTCCTGCTTCCTGACCTGCTTGAGTTCCAGTCCTGACTTCCTCTGGTGATCAACAGCCATGTGGAAGTAAGCTAAATAAACCCTTTCCTCCCCAACTTGCTTCTTGGTCATGATGTTTGTGCAGGAATAGAAACCCTGACTAAGACAAATTGGTACCAGAAGTGGGGTAGTCATGTGACAACCTGACCATGTTTTGGGGAGGACTGTGGAAGGACTTTGGAACTTTGAGCTAGAAGACAAGCCACTGGCTGTTAAGAACTCTGTGGGATGTTCTGTGGGAGCTTGGAAGATCATGTTGAGAACAGTGCAGAGATGGAGGCCTGGCTTGTAAAACTTCAGAGGGAAGGTTAAAGACTCTTATCAGGACCATGTTGTTTTGATTGTGAAGATTCTGTGGTTCTGGTTAGCTGGGGCTGAAATATCAGCTGTGATTAACAAGATACCAGAACTACTAAAGTGAAAACTTTGCATTACTGAGACTATTGATGCTGGTTAGCTGGAGCTAAGAAATTAGTGGTGATTAAGAAGATATAAGCATTATTGAGGTAACATCTTCTGGGAAGTGTTTTCTGAGAGCACAAAGAGGCTATGTTCCAGAGATAGCCAAGGTTGTACCTTGTGCTGCAGCAGGACTTGGTAATGTGTAAGAGCCACCCAGGTGGTACTGGTTTTGACAGCACTAAGGGGTCATAAAGAGCAGCTGAGGCTCGGCACAGTGAGAGGACATAGAAGGCCATTGGTGAAGGTGCAGCTCAGTTTGCAATTGATGGCCCGGGACTGAAGAGGTCATGCAAAGGAGTTGAGGCTTGGCACCATGAAGACAGTCTATGAGAGGCTACTGGTAAAGCCTAGTTACAGCAGTGTTTTGGGAATGCCAGTACCATGCAGTGACAACCAAGGACAGCAGCAGCAGTGGAGTACAGGCATCTGGAGCCCAGAAGACAAGATGTGTGCTACAAAGGGCAGAGCTGGAGAAGTGACCAAAGCCCTGAGAGGAGCCCAGAAGATCATGAGTTGGATCCCAGACATTGGTTTTGCTTTTGATTGTGACTGTGCCCTGATATTTTTCCCTCTTGAAGGAAGAATGTATTTTAGTGGAGCCCACAGTTAAGAGACTTTGAATTTTAAAAGATATTGGACATTTTAAGTTGATTGAACTTTTAATATGTAAAGACTGTGGGACTTTAGATCTTGGGGAGGAATAAAAACATAAGGGTTGAGGCTTAATAGTGATGTGTTTGTGTGTCAAGTTGACAAGGGGTCAATTGTACTGGCTAGTTTTGTGTGTCAACTTGACACACAGAAGGGAGCTTCAGTTGGGGAAATGCCTCCATGAGACCCAGCTGTGGGGCATTTTCTCAATTAGCGATCAAGGGGTTAGGGCCCCTTGTGGGTGGTGCCATCCCTGGGCTGGAAGTCTTGGGTTCTATAAGAGAGTAGGCTGAGCAAGCCAGGGAAAATAAGCCAGTAAGAAACATCTCTCCATGGCCTCTGCATCAGTTCCTGCTTCCTGACCTGCTTGAATTCCAGTCCTGACTTCCTCTGGTGATCAACAGCATGTGGAAGTAAGCTAAATAAACCCTTTCTTCCCCAACTTGCTTCATGGTCATGATGTTTGTGCAGGAATAGAAACCCTGACTAAGACATATCCTGATAGGGATATTAAAGGCAAAGACAGGCTGTTTGCCCAATGTAGCCAAGGTAACAATGGCTAAGGCAGAATTCCAACACACATCCTTTTGTATTGAAACAGAGGAGATAGTGGGTCCCAGTATGTAACATGCAATGCCACATCCTGTGGCTAGGGAACCAGAAGGATGATTTTCCCTCCCTCAAATACTTTCTCTCTCCTCAGTAGGTGTATTGGCTACTGCTCCACCCTGTGAGTAACACCCCATGAGGTCTGTTTGTTCTCCTAGTCATTTTACTTTAGGACGTTTGATTGGAAAATAAGACAAATGGTTCCACTGCTGTCATCAACAAGAAGAGGAGATAAAAGGGAACTGATTTAAATGGACTTTAAATATTCACAAGAGAACTGTCAGGTCTGCCCTCTTTCTCTCCTCTGCCCATCTTGTGCAGATAATCTGTCACATTGGTGTAATGGCCACAGGCAGTGCCACATCAGTAGATGCCAAAGACTGTCAGAGGAAAGGAAGCCAACAATGGCCTAAACTCTTGCCCTCAGAGGAACTTGCTTTGTTAGGAAAGTGACTCAGTAGAAGGTCTTTAATGTGACTTTCTCAAACAGTCTAACATAGGATACCCTGGAGAGTAATAGACAGGAAGAAAACTGACAATCCAATTTAAAAGGAACCTGTAAGAGGGTGTTAACTGGTTAAAGCACCAAAACTTAAAATGCAGATTCCTTTTGACCTAGCAATTTCCTTTCTAGGACACTTATTACACAGTGTTGAAATAGATCTACAGGTAAAATTGCACACACACTTTGCAATTTAAAAACTGTAGCCTGGAAAATGCTCAACTAAACATGCATCCATAGAGAAATGTCTACATAAATCTACACAGTGGAGCATACTCTTCAGTATGTAAAGAGCATGGGGTACACGCCAGGGAGGGATGGGGTCTGAAAGCACTCCTATGCTGCTTAGCGGGAGACATACATACCTCTAGTCCCAGCTTTGAGTCTGAGGCCAGCCTGGCCTACAAAGCCCCAGAACAACCAGGACTACATAATAGAGAGACCCTGTTTAACAAAAAAACAAAAACAAAAACAAAAAACAAAAAACAAAAAAACCCCTGAAGGATACAAGGCAATGTATATAGGATGCTCTCACTTATATAAAATGTACAGATACACGACTATATTGCATGTAAAAGACAAGAATGATATACATCAGGTGGCTCATCGTTAATTCTGGAGAATGGGCTGGGGTTGGATATGGCAGAGAACAGTCCTTCACTCTACTATCTGGTTTTCTTTCATGGAAGCTTTAATGGACACATGTGGTATTTACAGTTTTTAAGACTAGTTGGCATGATATTTTTGAGATGCTTCTCTTACAGAAAAATTAAGCAAATCAGACATAGATACTCTAGCAAGTGAAGCTTTAAGCACATCATTTTATATTTTAGCTCTTGTAGCAGAATAAAATCCAACATGATGTTGGCAATACCCAGGGGATGCCTCTATCCTCTCAGAGGAGAAAGGGGTGGGGGTAGGAGGAGGAACTTCATCATGTGTTTGGGGAGGAGGACTTAGAGGCACTAATTGGGATGTAAAATGAATAAAAATAATCTAATGTAATAAATGAGAGAGCTATAAACATTTTTCTTTGAGCCTTGTGTTATTCATTAGATCTCAAGTTATTCTACTTCATAAATATGTACCAGGTTTCCTCTTTATGAATAGACCCTTAGTTATCACTCCTGTTCTGGTCTATGAATTCTCTTACAAATTTGGACACCTGATTGGCATTTCCTCCCAGGAGTCCCAAGCATTTAGCCGTAAGTCACCATCACAAAAGACACCCGGGTTTCCAAGGATAGCCCTATTCCCCTCACTAAGTGCATTTGCAATTCACCCTCATAGAGTTCTTAGTAGCCCCTATAACCAGTGGCCATGGGCTTCTTCTGTGCCTCACACTGGTCGTAAGTGCAGAGCTCCTGTATTGGAGGCATTGCATTTCTCTATTACCTATAATGTAATTCTGGTGCACATCCATGTCCCCCCACACTCCACTTCTTCCTCTCCATACCCCAATAGGCCCATAAGCTGTTCAGAGCAAAGATTTGGGGTAATTCATCTCAGGACCAGCATTCTCCCTCAGGCACAGTAGGTACCAACTTGATTATGGTCTTTCTTTCCAGGGAACAAACAGAAGTAGTCAGTCTCATTTCTAGTAGTCTTAGTTCTTATTTCTCTTTTTTCTATCCTCTCAACCCCCTGCCCCACGCATTTTATCTTCAATATTCTTCCCTAGTTGATAATTCAGCAGAAGTGGTGTCAGCATTGGTAATTTGCCACTTCTTGGATGAGAGCATAATCCTTTCAAATTCAGTCATGAATAGAATTTAAAGGGCTTTTATTTGATATATTCAATGGTTTTCAAAGAAAACTTGAAAAATTCAAAACTATTGAAACTGAATTCTCTAGTGGGCCCTAAAATTCCACTGAACAGCAGAGATGAACATTTATGAATCACTAGATGGTTAAAGACCAAATCCCTTAATTATCATTCTTAAATATTATCTCATGAGGGGTGCACAAACAGTAAGAACATAATCATGTCATTTACAAATCACTTCAGAATAGCTCCCAGTGATTTCAGCTTATTAGAGGCTGCTATTATTCTATTACTCAGAGGTCATTAGCACATTTTTTTTGAGAAATATACATCATATAATACTAAGTGACAAGGGGAGAACACGAATACCTCAATTGTGATGTCTTTTGAAAAGGGCTGCCATGACCTTCTATCCTGTCAAGTAAGTTATTGGGGCTTACCTAAAGGGAATAATTAACATTTACAGTATGCTTTCTCTATGCCAGACACAGTACTAAAGCCTTTATTATAGTGTGCAAAACTTTCACAAACACACACACACACACACACACACACACACAAGTGTGGAAAAAGATTGTTTTACTAAGGAGAAAATTGAGCCTCTGTGGAGGTGAAGTAACAAAGAGGCATCTAAGGTGCCCTAGGTGCTGAAGGGGACCTGGGGGTGGTGAACATGAACATGAGCCTTGCAGGCCCCCTGTGGGGATGGCCTCATGCCAACTGCTGTAAACTCTGCTTTGGTCACTGCTGGCCGCAGAGAGACCACGCAGACAACACAGCTTTCCCAGGACAGTTGGGCAAGTGGATGATGAGTGAAAAGCTGTAAGGGTTTAGCTTTTAGGTCTCTTGGAGGGACAGCTGCTATGTGTTGTATATATATCCCAGGGTT